>JBBMJY010000002.1:3822011-3842714 GCA_037833715.1 Toxotes lorentzi | reverse complement strand
AATCTAAATGCTGGTCTTCTAACACTGTCCATTGCCATCCCTGCTTGTATCATGTTTTATATGCTGCATGTCCCTCTTCTCCTCTCCTCTATTACCAGCTGTTCTGTCTTCCTCCTTTTCTTGCCACTTTTCTTGCCACTGTCGCCTTAAGTGCTTGCTCTGGGGTCAGGCTCTGGGTCACTGTAAAGCGCTTTGAGACTATTTTGATTGTGGAAGGCGCTATATAAATAAAATTAAATTTAATTGAATCTAACTAGTGTTTTGGATATGGCCAGGTTTCAAGTATCTCAGTTACAGCATGTGTTTGTGAAAATACCATATCCTGGCTTCAGAGACATGGCCTATGCGTTTATCCTGGTTTGGAGACACCTGAATATGCAAGCTGGAGTACTGGCATAGAAACACCTAAGTCAGGTTTCTAACAACTGTCTTTAACTTAAATGACTAGTTTAAGATTTTGGGCTTTCTTGATGAAAGTTAAATGAGAAGACTGGTGTCATTTTCCACTGGTTGCTGCTGATATTGTAGTCACTACTTTATAAAGAAGCAACCACAGATTGTCATTTTACATCTCCATTTTATTCTCAAAAGCCAGTGTCAAACTATTTCTTTTAGTAAAACAAACAAAAAAATATAATTAAACCTGATAACCTATAAGTGAAAGCTTAAAACTGGTAATACAGTGGATAAATGGTTGTTTCAGTGTTGCATTACCGGTGGTAAACAGTGAAAACAAACCCAGCTGAGTGGTAGATGCAGTAAACTCCCGGGAGCCAGACACAAAAATGGGTTTATTTTCAACCACTGAGGTAAATCATTCGGTTCAGCAATAACAGTGAATGTCTGGTTGGCAAGGAGTCAAAGAGACACTGACAGACAGCCAGAAACCTGGATAATGATAAAGTCATGTGAACAGGAATATAAATTAGGAGGCATCTTTATGTTTCAGGTAAACTTGATACCAACAGTGATAAAAACCAAGATAAGACTCATAATCAGGATCTTGGTGATCATGTAAACATCCTCATAGATTTGCAATATGCTTGTCTCTGTTTAGACCAATGTTTACCGGTCACTTTGTGACACATCTGTATGTTAAACATCTGCTGTATACTTATCCTTCATGTAGGAGGAGGACATAAAGCATTCAATTACTTCTAAACTGCCTACTTTTCTAACTGAGTAAGAATTTGCCTGACTCTGGCATCACTGGTTACACCACTGTAGTCCAGTCTTTTTATAAAGAAAATAAAAGCTAATCTGCTTGATTTCACTGTCCTAGTTTATGCCAGCATATTTAAAAAGAAAAACTTCTTGTGTAAAGTACTGTACTGTAGCAAAAGTACTGTGTTTTATAGTTCAATTAAATAGTGTCCTTCTCACACAGCAAAGAAACACTGGAGTAGCTTTGCCATCTCCTTCACTACGACTGCTGCAGAGGAAAGGTCCATGAAACCATCACAGCCAGTTCTCTGCCTGTGTACTTGTTGATTAAGTGACTATTTTAAATTGATGAGTCGTGACAGTAGCATAAAGACATGTTCCTGGCGGTGTCCTTGGTGATAGCACAACACTGTACATTCCCAGAAAGAGCTATTTTACTTAAGTGCTGAAATCTTCAGAATTTTTCAGTTTATTCAGAAGATATTCCTCTTTATTGGAGCAGTTTTATAGTAGAGGATGATTAAATGAAAGTGAATGGTGCAAAAATAACTAATAAGCAACTTAACTCTCCATCTCTCCATTCCCTCAAAGGAAAGCTCTGTCAAAACAGCTACCTTCCCTCCTGATACACACACACACACACACACACACACACACACACACACACACACACACACACACACACACACACACTGTCTCTCTCTATCTTATTCTCACTAACCACATTCACACACTCATGTACCATCTGTACCTCTGCACTGTGTCAAACTATCTCAGTCTGGTACAATAAACCAGTTGCGGTGTAGGCACAGGACTGAACTGTGAAACTGCCAGTAGACACAGTAGTCAGTGGTAGGTAGAGACTGTGTGTGTGTGTGTGTGTGTGTGTTATCTCTCTGATCCTGTCCCTTTCCACTCTCTCATTTTCTCTCCTTCCCTCTGACTCCTCCTCCTCTGTTCCCCTTAGAAACAAGATAAGTTTGTTGAAAAGTCTCTGTTGTCGCAGCCCATTGTCTGTTGTCTCATGTGAGTAACTTTATATCCACTGTGATAGATGTGTCCAGACCCTGGAAAGATGTATTAGTTAATTAACTTAATGGCATGTGTGTGTGAATATATGGCCTGAGTGAGCATGTGTTTGTGTGTGTGTACAGTATGTGTGCGTGTGTACAGTATGCGTTATGCCCACTATTAACGCGGGCATACGATGCGTGTGCATCTATATGTGCATGTGTTTGTTGTCTAGTGAACATAAAGAAAGAGGCTCATTAACTCAAAACCAGGAAGACAAATTGGAACCAATGGTCTGATCATTCCTCAACTTATAATTAATGATGCTGAGCTCTTCCAACCGGAAAGCTTATCCCTGCACTTTCTTATCTCAGAGCCACCTCTGCCACACGATTTCACAGGAAGCATATTGTACAGGTGGCACCGGTCATCTTCAGGTTAGAGAAGTGAGCACATGAGAAAATACGGGATCCGGAGGGAAATGAACAAAAGGCAGATTGTAGTAGCGGTACTGTCAGGTGTAAATTTCCTTGTGTGTCAGTGTGGTGTGGGAAAAGAGTATGGAGCTCAGCCACATTTCACCTGTCAATTTTTGTATAAAAAAAGTCTCATAGGAACGGTTATATACTTCATTCAGGACAATTACTGCGTTTCAAAGGACTGCTTTGCCATTTGATGCAGATGCTTTCAGAAGATAAGACTTGAGAAAATAGAAAAGGTGAAAACTGAGGCTTAATGCAAAGAACCCAGGGAGTTTTTGTTGTTTTAAGACGCTTCTCAGAGGATTCCATGTTTTTAATGCTAGTTGTGGCCAATGTAGTCTTGAGCCGCTACAACATTTTTAAATGGGTTAGGTTTCAGCCGGAGGTGACTGATCTTCATTATGAATTATTTTTCTTGCCTGGTTTGACAGTTTGTGCATCTTATGTGACGCTGCACCCTACAAGCACAGAGTGGTCTTTTGCACGTTGCAAGTTGAAACTTCCTTCAAATACCATCATGAGAGAAAAAATATCCCCACATAAAGCAAATAACTAAAGTGTACAGAAGAAAGACAAACAGGCTTTTGGGAAGAAACAATGTAACCTGGAAGAAGTGGAAATGTGTAGAGTGGTAACCAATCAAATCTGACATCCATTACAAATTTACTGCAAATAAAAAACAAGTGCCTGTTGAAACCTGGTAAAATTCAGCCTCTGCAGTGTTCTGAATTATCAACAACCAGGATGTAAGAAGTAAACTGCTTTTGTGCTGACAGTACGATTGAACTGTCCACAGGTGGATGTGCCCTGTCGTGTTCTGTGTTTTTACTCTTATGGTAGAATGGCATGATGGTCAGGAAGCAGGAAAAACATTAGGGCAGCCTGAAAATATTCTGCCAAATAGTGTGGGAAAACACTGTCAGCACACAGGGGCTAATAATTAATGAGGTGCAGGTGGTGGAGCAGGCAGCGGGTCACAGGGGCTGGAAGAGGTAATGAGCCACAGGTACACTATGGGCACCTGGTGGACAGGTGAGGAATGGTAAACTGAAAAACAAACACACACACAGGCCCTACTGCATTCATGCAGTGGAAATGGGCTATAAAATCCTCCTCCAATGAGCGTGCCGTTGTGCTGACTTCCCACACTGCAGTATGTCTAAGAACGTGTGGTGGAACAAGGAGGAAAAGTCATATACAGGCACGTTAACCCTTCCTTACATAGCTTTTTAATGTTGGCTTCAGACAACATCACAGACCATGTAGTGAAATTAAAAAACCCTGGGAAAGCAGCAGGTAAGGTGTCTGTTAGTTTCCATGGTGATGGATGTTTCCACCTCACAATGGAGAGTGGCAGATAGTGTCTCCAACTACCTGATACTCAGATTATTGTTACTCTTTTTGTTACATCATCAAACTCCATGATTAATTGCCTTGCAGTCATAGGAAATGCATCATTTAATAAAAATCGGAAAGCATGATACTGTTAAGGTGGAATTTTGACCAGGATACGTAGTACTCAGCTGGAGCAAGAGATCTAGCCTAGCAAGAGATCAGTGGGGCGGTGGCTCATTGCTGGCAGATAAAACCGTCTTAAGCAGTCCCTGGTCCCTTTGTCTGCAATCTGCTTGGAATGTGATTGGAACATGGGAGGATTTATTGGAGATTCATGAAAGCACAATTGATTTTATGGAGCAGAAGACTGTGGCTTTGTTGAAGCAGCTGATAACAGCACAGAAAAACACCCAGAAAAGACATGTAGCTGTCTGTTAAAGCTAAAACTAGATTTCATTGAAACGTTTTGCGGATTGTACTCTTCATTCTAACAGCATTTAATGATTTTCAACATTCAATGGTTTTCAACATATAAGTCTATGGTAGACTGTCCCATTGTATACTCCAGTATAGAAGTGTCTGCATATGCCACATATTATTTTTCGGGGATTCATGCTCTATCCATAATTTAGTACAAAACCACACACAATATTCCATGTAGTTTATGCACAGTTTGTAGACTGATGAGAGAAAGCCAAAAGAGAAAAGAGAAAAGGTTAGGACACTGATATGAGAAGTAACCTGCTAAATTCACTCTAATATGTAATTAAATATATTTATATATTTAATTATTATATTATATATTTAGTATTGAAATTTGCTGTTTATGAAAGCAAGAGAAGGTCTCTGCCTTCTTCCCTCTGCCTTTAAGTTTGTTTGTTCATCTTCTTCCTTCTCCCACAGTGTGTGCCTACGTACTTCAGATAATTGTTTTTTTTTTTTTTTTTCGAAGAACCAGTTCATCATGTTCTGCTTTTGAGTGGCAGGGAGATGACTTTGAATGTGCACTTTGAATGAGGAATAATGAGACATGTATTCATATTAATGCACTCTGGTGACTTAAAAGAAGACTTGAAAGGAAGTAAGGCTGTGTGTGTGTGTGTGTGTGTGTGTGTGTGAGCGTGTGGGAGGAGAGGTGGGCTGTCGGTAACTGTGGATCTTCAGTGTCCATCCTGAGCATCACGAGAGAGATAAAGAGAAAGAAAGACAGAGTGGAGGTGTGTACAGAGGAGTGGGTGGAGGGAAAGGCATTGAGAGGGATGGGAGGATGAATGCAGGGGAAGCGATAAGCACAAGGGAGGCGAGGTAGAAAAAGAGTGGAGGTGCACCTCAGCTGTCTGTTCACATGAAGGATACGGGAGTCCCTCTTCTTATTGGCTATAAAGTCACACACATCACTGTTCAATAGCTATTAACAAAGGCCTGGGTGGTAACATCACTCACAGGTGATCACAGGTCTGTGGCTGAAATGAAATCTCTCCAGTGCATTGTAATAGAATGGGAAGTTCCTTTTTTTAAATTTTTTTTTCTTATTTTCATTGCTTTGTTCTTGTGAGGTTTGCCCTTGGGAGGGGGTCGAGGAGCGTAAACCTCATTTAAAGCATTTATAACTGCTGGCTTTGCCCTCTGTTTTGTCATTGGGTCTTTATGTGCACACAGAGCAGCTGTCAAGCCACGTTCCACGTTCCTCAAGGCAGTGTGGCACCTACAAATGTGTGGTCACATTCGTTTGGATTTAATCTGTTTTACATAAAAAAAAAAAAAAAGCCAGATCTCATTGTGCCTGTTACTATGGGTTTAAATTTAAAATGTTGTTTCTCCATTTTACCACAGGGGCGAGTATTTGGTTAGCGAGAAAGGTAGCTCTAAACAGTTATGGAATGTATGCTATACCATGGCAATTTCTTTCATTCCAGCAATGTCAAAGCCTGTCATCTGGGAATAAAGCTGACACAAACACCTAAGCTAATAATCACCCTAGTCAATAACCTTCCACTCATTAGCTGTAGTGCATATTATTCTTTTTGAGGATAAGATTGGAGCCAATCCCAGCGGAGCTGGGCAAGAGGCAGGGTGCAGCCTGGACACGTCGCCAGGCTGTCATAGATAGAGACAAACATTCATGCTCACATTCACACCTACAGGCAATTTAAAATCGCCAACTGCAATGGGACTGCAAAACCTAGCTTCCTCGTGTAGACTAATTATAAGTTGATGAGGGTTCACATTTGCATACAGCATAGTGTTATCTGCAAACAAATATAATAGACAGTTATTAACATGCAGCTCTAGGTTATTAATATAGATTGTAAAGAAGAAGGACCTGAAATCGATCCCCTCTGTTAACGTTGAGAAGTGTAGAGTTGTCAAAGCATCAGATGCAGAGGAGACGTGTGGAAGAATCACGGCTACACAGGAAAAAATAGCTTTATTTCAGCTCAAAATGTGTGCTGTGAGACACGTGTGTGGTTGTTGTAAAAATTAATTAAGTTTCATTGGTAATTTGCTGCTTCACATTCATACAGGAAAAAAAAAAACATTTTGAAGAGTTACTTTACTCACCTTTACAAAATGTATATTTTTCCTGTCACCTCTAGTAATACCCATGCACAAAGCTATGTTAAAAGGAAATTTTTATCTGTTGATATCACCTTCTGAGATTTCTGCTGCCACCCCGATACATTAGTGAGTGAACTGCTGTAGTATACTTCTTCCATCTTCCTTTTTGTTTCCTTTCATCCCTCTGTATCTTCCTCTCTGCACCAAAGCAAAACCTCTGAGTTTAAAGATAACTATAGAGGGTGTGTGGGAATGAGTTGGCAATTACAACAAGGAAATATATTAATTAATTGAACTGTAAAATCAATTTTTACAGCGCTTGGAAAAAAACAGTAGTTATCTTGATATTGAGCCAAAAGGGATTTTAGGGTCTGGGAACACTGATAAAGCATTGATCTCTCTCCTTTTTACTTCCCTGTTCAACTGTTTCCTTTTAGTCCTCTCTCTAGGCTTCCCTCATTCTCTTGACATTCTGTTTGATCATATCCATCTGTCTTGCTTTCTGTCTGGCTTCACAGGCCAGCGCTTTGGGTGTTGTGTCTCTTTTGTGTGTTTTTTAGCTTATGCTTTGTAGCTTTTGGCAGAGAGTTTGCTGCACAAACTGTGTTAAACATGAGCTGTATGCTGACATGGACTGGTCGAAAGTGTCGCTTTATGACAAGAAAATTAAAACTTGTGTGTAATTTTGGGGCCTCAAACTTCTCCTCCTCAAACAAGATTATTATACAAGGTAATTTAAGATCATTTAAGAAATCATTAAAGTTCAACTCATTAACTGTTATTTCATCATTCTTAATATAGATATATGCAGGCTAGATATATATATATATATATTTTTTTTTTTTCAAAATGCCACTTCACTTTTCATTTTTTATTTAATTGTGTCACTTTTCATGACAGTGGTGTCGACACTGCCTTCTCCCCTTTCAACCAATCAAACGCCCTGTGACTCTGGCAAACAAGCTCAACTACTGCCATGAAATTTAGAAAAAAATACCTAGCTAGTTGGCTAATTAGACTGCGACTGCTAACGTTAGCTCGTTAATAAAGAGTTATGTCTAAAAGTGTTCCGCAGTGTAAAACTCCACACCTGGAGCTGCTACACCCAAATAGATCGCAGCCATTACTAATCAGTCAATCACACCTTGTCCTTTTTCCCCTCTTATCTTCACTATCTTCCACTATCCCGCCGTGCCATTCGTACTGTTATTCAATGCTGTGCTAAGTGGTCCCATTGTTAGACCTTCTGTGTTCTTCTGTTTGGTCTTGTGTTTAATCACTGTCTCCTTGTGGTTTGCGCTCCTTGTTCTCAGGAGAAAACACGGAGGAGCACTCTTGCTAACTGCCTTCTTGGCCAAGCAAAACTAGCTATCAACACTACACACAAGGCTACACACAGTGATGGGAAGTTATTGATCTTCTTCTTTGTTCCAAACCACGGTAACAAGTAGAATATTGACCTTATGTATCATCAAAGAGAACAAAAGAGAAAACTTAAATGTACCTGCTCTGGTTTCTGTCTGTCCGCCTCCTACACTTTCTTAGTCATCTCTCAAGCATGTACAGTGCTTTCTCATGGAATCAGTTGGATGTTTATGCAAATGACAGCCCATTTGTTAACCCCATTCAGGTGATAACCTTGGTACAAATATGCTGCTATTTGTGTGGTTCGGCTAGTGAGACAAAATGGTACATTTGAAAGCACTGGAACACAATGGTGGGTTGCAAGAAAAGACTTAGTGGAACAGTAATTCATAAAGTAAAGAGGAGCGTCCTTGAATATTATGCTAGCACATTTCACTGTGACTATGGCTGCATGAACATACTGCAGCGGCATGTAGCTCATTCATTTAAGCTTCAAATGAGATGATTCTGTCTAACGACTTTTACCTCTGCTTCAATACTTTGTTTGCTTTCACTTCCTAAAATAAGTCATGCCTCTAAATCCCAGATATACAATAAATTATCCAAGAGATTTTTTTCCCATATCTTTCTGGAGATGGAATCAGGGTTTCCGAGATATCCGTAATATTTGGGCAGCAATCTAGAGAAACTTAGATTTACATTTATTTTTGGATGCTTTGAGGAACAAACATGTTCAAACATTGCATTTGTTGTCCTTGTAGTTTACTGAAAAGATTTGATAAGCTCAAACTGAGTTAATAAATTACAACAGAAAACACTCAAATAGGTGCAGAGTAGCGAGAACTATACAAAAAAGTATATTATCTGTCAATAACCATAATTCACTGCACCTAGAAACGTAGAGATTATGTTGAAGACTTTACTATAGTTGGTTTTTCACGAATCCAATGATGATAGGTTTGTGTAAGTTTACTGGGCCATTTGCATACATGGACTCAGCTGAGACCACAGTAGGCTGCTGTTCATTGTGGGTCTTGACATGGCAGCAGCAGCAGCACTACAGGTGCACTCAACTCTACGCAAATATTCTCAGATGCAATGTGAGCCACAACCAGGCGCGAGGGGATCCTAAATAAAAAGAGGTACTTTGTGTATTTTGATGAAAAAACAATTATTACCCAAACTGTCAGTTCTACATACACATCTCATTTTTCTGACCATCTGTCTGGTTTCAGTTTTAACCTGTTTTTTTTTTTTTAGTTATGTGTACACAATTTTCTGTTTTATCATGCACTGCTTTGGTTCATACAATGTTATCACAACAAGTAGAAATAATTGCAAACCCAGAATAATCCTTTGCATCTCTATGGCTGGAAAAAAAACTAAAATATAAATATAACTAAAATATAAATGCAAAAACAAAGCCACATGGTGATTATTTTGCAAAAACAGGGAAAAAGGTGTAAGTTCATGTTTATGCTTTTATAAAAATTGACAGATACAATATTCAGTGCTTTTACATATGTGATACTACAGATTTTTTCACTCTGTCCACCCTCTGCCAGCTCTCACCTCCCTCTCCCTCTCCCTTCCAGTCTCTCTCCATAATCCAGCCTGTCATGTGTAGTCACTGACTCTCTTACTAATGAACAATTCTGTCTCTGACACTCATCTCACAGCAGAAAGGCTATGGGAAAGAAAATGTGACTTGTGCCAACTTCTCAACCAAGTTCAAACCTCCCAATGTCAAACATTGGAGTGCTGCTCTAAAGCTCGAATCCAAGAGCGACAGGGGACATATTAGATTCTAAATGCTCGGGCACAGATATGGGAACTCAAAGAGATTATGTGGACTTAATTTGAATTTCCTGCTTAGTTCGGATGCCTGGGCTTGTGGACAGAGGAAGCAAGCATGAGTGCCAGTACAAGTTTAATGGATTTCTTGTACTTCCCACTTACCTCACAGTTTAGCTCTCATTCTTTTTTTTTTCACTTTGTGTTGAAGTGAAATATTAAAAAATAAATCAATAAAAATAAATAAAAAATGTCTTTACATGAAGATGTTTAATGACTTTCTGTGGTGATGGAACATATTGCCTTTCTAACCTGAGATCAAGTCTAAAGTCACTGGTATGTGATTGGTCAGAGGGCCCTGAGGCGGCCATTTTGGACGTCTATGTATATGACTATGTATACAATCAAAAGACCCTAAAAGAGGAAAACTGTAACGAAGGGCTTCGTTACCCGTGAATGTTGGGTGTGGTTTTGTAAATATTGTACACAGAGAGGTTTGGTATTAATTGTGTTTTTATAAATAACTTGACAATGTACTGTAATAACATAAGGCACTTTATTAGGGGAATTTGCACAGAATATACATTTGCACATAGCATATTTGCACATTTGGTTTCTGTTTATGGAACATGTAACATCAATATTTATTGCATGTTGTAACGGTAACTGTACAATGGCAGTGTTTGGGAAGGTTAGTGTTGGGTGTTCACAAGCAAAACATACACAAGATCACAGTGGCATTGACCTCCAATACATGTTGACTCCATCTTTGACAAGCAGTGATAATATGTGCAAGGTTTGAAGAACATCACTCAAAGCGTTGTAGAGATAACACATTCTGAGGCACGACATTTGCATTAGGGTCACAGTGGACCTTTGACCTCTGACCACAATCTAATCAGTTCATCCTTGAGTCACAGTCAACATTTCTTTGAAGACCATCCAGACATAAAATGAACATAAGGTCACAGTGACCTTGATCTTTGACAGCAGCTTCTTTCCTGCCACAGTCAGGCTGATGGCAAATTTTTAGAAATCAAAGGACACACCAACTACTGCACTGAGGCTCATGTGTCTATCCGTGTGCAATACGTAACCCACGTGCAATAAGTATAGGCATCTGTGTAAATAGAGTGTATTTTTTTTATAGTGTATATTTTTTTCTATTTTCTACATCTACAGTATTTATCGAAGTTTTGACTCCTGAGTAATGCACAAGAATTCCCATGTACCCAGACTGAGTGTTTGTGTACAAATGGCAAATAGATCTTGAATCTTGACCTCCAAAGTCTACTCAGTACAGCCTTGAGTCACAGCCAACATTTGTGCAAAGTTTGAAGACCATCCCTCAAACAGTTCTTAACACATCTTATCACCAAAACGTAAACACGGTCATAGTGACCTTGCCCTTTGACCTTTGACCTCCAAACTCCTTTCAGATCTGCCTTAAGTCACAGTCAACATTTATGCAAAGTTTGACAGGGAGATCTCAAAGCGTTCTTGAGATATTGCACGTAGAAAAATCCGGGATGGACGGACGGACCACCGAAAAACATAACGCCTCCGGCCTTGGCTATCGCTGACGCAGAGACATAAAAACTAACTTGTGTGTGACAAAGGGAACCTACTTAATTTCCTACAACATTTCCTACATGTCACAGGTGTTGGGCTGTATTGAACACTTTTTGTGACTGTGTCTATTCTCTGAGTTTTACATCAACAAAGCTGAGAACTGAAATATTGAAACAATATGCAGCCTTGCGATTGCGTCACATTGAACTCCAGATAGCTGTCCATTAAAGATGGCTTCTTCTTTATGAATTATTCAGTTGTATTCTACAAGAAAGACAACTTTATCCATTCGCCTTTCTGACATTTGAGCACCACTTCAGCTGTGATCCTCAAACACACTGTCACAAGAGAGAATTTCATATTCTTTTTGCTCCCATGCTGGATTTCCTCTCTTTTTCGTCTCACTCAGTTTTTTCTTTAATTTGTTTCTTTGTCTTTTCATCTTTTTTCCTCATCTCTCCTCTGTCTTGTTTTCCCCCCTTACCAAGGGTTTCGCTCCAACATCCTTGGCGCCTCAGCAAGAAAGAAGTTGCCATCGGGAGAAAAGTAGAGTTACTTTTGCTCTTTTGAAGCTTCACACAGCTTACAGCACAAGGGCACAGCTATGATCAGAGAGAAAGATAGAGAGAGGGAGGAAGATGAACAGAAAGTGAGAGAGACAAGAGGAAGAAGACTGACACATGGAAGGAGCAGAGAGACAGAGAAGAAGAGACAACACAGCTTGCAAACATAGATATGAAGATACAAAAAGTTGGAAGAAACATGCAAGAGAAATTCTGTATATTTCAGGGAAATGAATGAGAAAATGAGATGGAGAGGAAAGGGCTTGCAGGAGAAACTCAGCACCTGAGCAAAGAGGGAGATCATAGGGTTTGAGATTGAGTATGAGAAAAAAGACCCTGAGGATGGATCTGCCTCCTCCACCTCTTTATCTCCTGTTCCCAGGGTTTAGGAGAAGCTTAACAGAAGACCCGGTGACTCCACAGAGCATTCACAACTCCATACAAAAGTGGGAAAAGCTGGAGAGGAGAGTGAAGAGCAAGAGGTGAAGGGAAGAGAGGAGAGAGGAAGGAAAAGGAGACAATAGTGGACAGGAGAAAAGAGGGGAAAAAGAGGGCATGAAAGAACAAAACTGGATGGATTAAGAAAGATGAGAGTTGAGGAAAGTTTACAAGAAGGTGATGATATAAGGGAAGTGGAAATGACAGAGGAGAAAACAAGCTAAAACATGAAACAATACATTAAAACAATAAAAATCCAAAGACTTGTTAAGGAAGTTTAGGAAGAAACACTTGTGAGCGTTCAGGCTGGAGACCTTTGTTCTCCCCAAGTTTCCTGTCTCTATCTGTTGACTGTCCTGTAAGAGAAAAATGTGATAAACAATTCAATAAGTCTTAAATAATAATAATACACCTATTTGAGACTTATGGGATATCAGTGTCATGTCAGGAAGTATATAAATATATATTAAATAATAATAACTTGTTTGCTTCCGTGCCACCCACAGCTGTGTTTCAGCAAAAAAAAAAAAACTATGATACCATTGTCAGATGATAAATGCAGGCTTATAAGAATAAGCACATTTTCCCATAAAGAAAGGTGCAATGAAACCAGTTTTTCTCCATCTTTGTCCTCTCCACGTGTCCTTGGCTTGTTCCCGTTCCTCCAGCTCTGATATACATGGCCTCAAGCTGCACGCTGCCATCGGCTCATTCAGCCTCTCATGGCTGTCCCTGCCTGTTTAATACTTGGCAGGCTCTCCAAAGAGCTCCTCTTGTACTCTGACTAATGCAATCAAAATGTGTTTGTCAGGCAAACATTTCATGGCTGGTGAGACGAAGCACTCTGAAAAAAATAAAAACATTACTAAAAACAAATAGTGTTTTTAGGAAACACTATGATTCTCCTGACTTTAGTGATCCTTTGACTTTTTCCTCTGGCACCACATTTTGTGTGAAGGGTTCCACAACAACCCTGGGATTCCCTGGTGGTTAAGGTTCATACCACAAAACCACATCCATGGGTCAACCTCCGGCCCGAGGACCTTACAAATATAAATAAAATAAAATTGCCCATTTACAGGCCTGTTCACAAATTATAAACGTTTTGGTTCAGTCATGATCTCTCTCTCTGGGAAGTGACCACAGAGCTATGAAGCTACTGGTAGTTAGCACTCCCCAAGAGTCTAATTAAAGTCATTTTCATTGATTTATGAAACTGCTAACAACTGAAAACCTTCTGCAAAGTACTCACTAAACTCAACTGTTTAGTTGTACTCTGGTCTGGCCTAACTTTTCATCTGTCCATGGCGGGACTGTGCAATATTTTTTTCTTTCCCACAGTATCCTACTCATCACTCCTCCATCATTGTGTAAATTTGTATATAGCCAGTTTTTACTGTTTTGTATCTTTAACTTAACTTTTTTAGATTGTAAATACTCTCTATTTTGCACATTTTTTGTACTTGAATTGCATGCACACTTCATGTTTTTCTGTACTTTTTCTTTTTCCTTTTTTCCTGTTTTCCCCGCTGTGGGATCAATAAAGCCTTATCTTGTCTCATCTTATTACTCTGATGACAGTCAACATGTGTTGAGCAGTGTGACAGACATTCCCAGCTGGTTGAACCTAATCTCCACCATCACCCAGTTATTACTGTATCTTAAAACACAGAGTTTAGCTGCTCTCATTTAATTACTTTTCTGTTCCTGTTGTGAGACAACCGACTGAATATAAACAAACAGTGCTTTGATTCTAGTTCATTAATTCGAACGTTACCTGTTCACCAGTCAAACTTGACCTCCTGCTCTGTTGTGCTGAGTCGATTGTTACTGTAAATCATTCTGTTATAATGTGCGTGATGTAGTGCAAATGAAAAACTATGACAAACAAAGTACAGACAATGCAAGATGAGATTTTTAGATGCAAATGACCTTTCTTTGAATTTCACATTGTAGCTCTTTGTCATTTTTGATGGATAGTAATTTTGGGTTGCAGTTTATGTTGGCTGGTTTGTTATTACATATTTCTTTCTGTTTTGATAAACAACGTTAATGCCATAGCAACATGTCACGCATCAGTCATATTCCCACTCCTCTGTTTAATCCACATCTCCTTGCTGTGAATCAAGCTGGACTCACTGAGTGAAATCAATGATGTGCAAGAGCCTTCGACCATCTGTCTGTTTATACATCCATTTACATCACACACGCTGTCCTCTTTTTCTTAGATTAGGTTTTTGAATGAATTTAGGTCATTAGTAAATTATCAATATGTAATGCTTCACAGTGTTTTTTCCAATATTTAGGAGTCTGTTACAACAAGCTCTTGTAAATCTTTTGGTCCTCCCCTTCTTCTTTTAAGATCCACCACACTAATAATCAAGTCTTTTTAAAAGTAAGACTCTCTCTCTGTGACAAATCGATACAAGTGTTTCTAAAACTGTCTTGTCCCACAAATTTTCTGTTTGTTTTCAGGGCAAAACGTCCGTCCGTTTCATCTGGGGACCATTAACATCAACGACCACCTGTTTACACCAGAACCAATGGCTTACTGTCACTCGCACCACCTGGCATCCCTTTTTTAATTAACCCCAGTACATGCTGGAAGGGATGTAAAATGGTCACTACAGGAGGGAATTGGGACATGAAATAAAACGAAAGGACAGCGAGGAGCAGCCTGTTAGCCTGAGGGATGAACAGGAGAGGAATTTTCATTTCGAAACACAACAACAGACAAACGCAGAGAGCAGCTGGGAAAGTATCGTAGTTGTAATTAAAGAATGATTATGTCTGAGATCGGCTGATGTCTGGAGCCGTGTGCAAATCCACAGCTTGATTACAGGATGGAAAGATTGACAGATGAGGTAATCTAGGGATATCATCTGATCTGTGTATCTGTTTGTTTAGTCGTCTTCCTCCACAAAACTTAACTGCTACTTAACTACACAAAACTTCCACAATACAAAGCAGCACATTTTCATTTCAGACATGTCTGAAATGAATGACTTAAAGTCATTATCTAAACATTTCCTTTGGCTCCACACAGGTAAGCAAAGCATGTGTCCGCTGTGCACTGTGCGCAGTGTAACATGGAATAACAGTTTCTTTTTTTTAAACAGGTATGTGAAGGTGTGTCAAGACAGGACAGAATGTTAAACCCATGCATTTAAATGTTGCAACATAATTAAACAAATATAATTACCACGGCTGCTAGAGGTCTCCTAACGATAAAAGGTCCTAATAAGCAATTTGCACAGACAACCTATGGGCTTGTTGTAAAGGATCGCCTCCATATCTTGGCCTCTAGCAACCAAGCACTTGTGGCATCTCTTGCACCTGATGTGGTTCTGTTTCTGTTTCTGAACAAACACTTTTAGAGCATCAGCTTTCCTTTTCTCCAGCCATAGTCACAACAGCTGGATGGCAATGTTTTCTAGAAGAATGTGTATTTATAAGACTTTTTGCCTTCCCAAGTTGGACATTTGGCCAAGGAAAGCATTTTCTTGTTTGGGGCAGCATGGTCAGGGCAGTTGAAGTAACTATATGAGGTTCTCTTATCTTTCCTAACTTCTCTTGGGACCTTTAACTGGACGTATTTTGACTCTTGCTTTGTCATTCTCATGCTTTGGTTCTGCTTTTAAATAATCTGATTCATTAATGATACAAAATCTAACTCCCCATCATCAGTGGCTTCAGGTATGTCTTCATTTGCAGAGCTGATGTCATCAAAAGCCTCTGATATCAGAGAAAAAGCTGCTCTGAACTGAACGTGACACCCAGGTGCTGCACTATCATGTTACTGTGACATTAAGCTAATATAAAGACCACTTCATCACTGTTTGCATTTATTCATAGTATCAGAGATACAAGAGAGCCACGCGATCATCACCACAGCAACGACAGCCTGTTTAGCTCTGCCTATGTCTCTGGATTAGCCTGTAGCTGCCTCACACTCCCTGTCATTTCCTGAACCAGCATAAGTTACAATGAATCGATTGTAGACTCTGCAGATGAGAGCTATAGGGCCCTTGCTTCTGTGACACTCATGTTGAAAGTGCTACGAGATTAAATCTGTGGCAGAGGCAGAGGATTTTTGAAGGCCTGTGAATGAGCGTAATTCAGTTTGAAGAAGGTGACATGAGGGCCTTCTTGAAAAAAATGAGTCTACACCGGTAAGTGGAGGCTTTGTTCTGACTGGAGTGGGGAGGTCAAAGGTTGTTAGAGCTTTGAGGAGCCTGGAGGGAGAGGAGCGGAGATGACCATGGACCATAAGGGGGTGGGGTGGGGGTGCAGGCCACAGGGGGTTATGGGATTGAACCATGACCTGTTTAGGGGGCCACAGTCCTTGAATCAAAAGCTCAGACAGCAAATCAGAGTGGAGGAAAGAGATTTCAGTCTGGTGAACCACTGAAATAAGGCACCATCATTTCAGCAGGGGGCAACATAAAACTGCTCCTGACAGAGGCTTCAACCCTTAGACTGGGACAGGAGGTCAGAGAAGGAACAGATGGCCCATCGCGTTATTAATTTACTTTTATGTATCTGTTGTTTCTCAGAGAGTGGAAAATCCTGTCCTCGTCTTCCCTTCCTCTTGTCAGCGGCAGTCAGCCACTGGACCGTACAGTCAGGTTGGATCTGCTTTCTATCATCCTCTGTTTCTCTCTGTCTCTCTCTTTCAAGGAATGTTCCCTGTGTAGATCTATACTTGTTTAATTTCCAAATTTTTTCTTTATCATACATTCTCTGTCCTTCCTTTTTTTTTTTTTTATGTGTGCATCATCTAAAAGTATTTCCTGTCATTTTTTATTCTCGTTTTTTTCCTTTTTGTCTTTTTCATGGCTCATTCTGGAGAAGGCTCAGCCCTCATTTTCTCTCTCGGTTACTTTCCCTATCCTCACCTCCTTCTTTATTTCTCTCTCTGTCACGCTTTCTGTTTCTAGGCCTCCGATCCACGTTTTCTTTCAGCTTAAGAGGGTTGCTGAGGTTGGCAGGGTGCCACAGGAGATTGTATCTGTCACTTAAACACCAATCTAACCCATGACTTTAATTCCTCTTTCTACTTAAAGAGATACTGAGGATTTAATGTTACCTCTGCACTGCTGAAGATGTGAGAAAACAGAATATATATACTCAAGCTATCTTGCTCTGTAGTGTTCAGTTAGAATGGTCAATGAGTTTGAAATGTGATTTTGTAAGAGGTGATCATGAAGTTTGACAGTACTGGCTTTCAGACCTGCTCCCTCCTGCAGGCAATGACCAGAAGGCATCATTTCAAATGTGTTTAATGACGCATCCCTAATTCCTGCAATGAAACATTTCAAATTCATGTTGCTTTTTATTAGGACACAACCAGGTGGTGTATGAGTATGGCTGGAAATGTCTAACTGTCTCTGACATTTCAAACAGTTAAACTTCTGTCCCTCCGTCCAGTGCACAAATTAGAAAAGACACAACACACTGAGCTACTGAGTGCTGAAGTGCATCAGTGTAAAAGAATATCCCACTGTCCGGTCTCCTAATGTTCATGCATGTCGTTTGTCCTGACAAGAAGCATGAGACCCTTTTCACTGAAGACATTTTGACAGGTGTAAATAGTAAAAATGAATGATGGCTGAATCCCATTTGGCTGCTGCAGTTTCAGGGTCCTGGTATTGTTCATGCTGGCTCACTGTCACACCGTCCCGACTTATAGGGACACTTGAATGGAACAGAGCCATTGTTAATGATGTGAGTGACACCTACTCTACTTTTCCTACACTGACAAGTCAGACTGTAGGTAAAAAGGCAGAGGCTGTGACCAAAATCACTCTCTTTTCCACTGTGTGGTGAAAATGTTTGCTCTGTATAGAGCCAACAAAAATTCCCACACTGGACCAAAAACAGAGGAGTTTTGTTGGAATTTTGTTGAATCTAACAGGTTCTGACTTTCAGGGTGTGCACACAGTGAGATGTTGACAAGCATATTAAATTAAAATGAAGCACTTTGCACATGTATATTGGAGAAGAGTTGTGTGACATGTTTAATGATAATTATAATGATGATGACATTAAGGATGACACTGTTGGGTCTATCAAGGAAAAGTGCTCAGGCAGTATGTTATTGTCAGCTGTCTAAATATTTATATGTGCTCATTCTCATGAGTCGACTCCATCTGAATGCGAGACACACGCTTATGCCAGGTGGAAAGGCTGCTTCAGTCTGGCAGCCGACACACAGGGCAGGTGTGTCATCCCTCCGTGAACCAGGCAGCGTGCCCCCTCTTGTACTTGTGCCTGGTGTTTGGACTGACTCTGACAGGCTGAAAGGTAAACCTGCAAAGCATCACTGCCACAAGTGCCACACATATTAAAGTTTACATGAACACATGAGGCAACCTTGGAAGAGCATCACCAACCCAGCACTAAAATCAGCAACTAAAACTGAATGTGTCCTCATATTACATATTACTACAAGGTGAAACTGCAGTCAATTAGAAGGTGAAATCACGAGAATTCAATGATTCGTGATATTTCATTTAAACAAATGAAGAGGAAGAAGTGCGAGATGATCAAAAACTATGAACTCTGCTCTCTGAAATGTCTCCGTGGCAGATGATAGTGTAGGAACAACCAATTCAGCTCATAAAGCATGACCAGAACCCTCTGCAATGAACACCCGCAGGCACTCTAAGGTTTATAGTGGTTAAACTGACAACATTAAAAATTAACCAGCAAAGCACAATATTTCTAATGTATGTCTCTCATAGTCTCGATTCACACTGGAGGGAGAAATAAATTCTCTTTGCCTCCGGGCTGGAGCTCCAGAGAACAAATCCCTGCCTCCCACTGAGAGTAAAGTGAGCCCACTTTCCACAGTTTCCTCCTCACACTGCTTATATATTGAGTTTCGGTGACACATATATAATCTATAAGGCACATTTTGTTAGTGTTATGGTTCTAAGGAGAATCTAGTTCAGAGCTACAAATCACAAACTGTGTCACCTAATTGAGAAGACAGAACGTCAGTTTTGCTAGAGTCAGATGAGAAGATCTGTGTTGGTTTTCCAGAATGTGTTCAGTCTCCTTAGAGATGAGTGACAAAAAAGAAAGACACTGAAACAACTCCAGAGTTTCAGCATGAAACACTCCTGACCTTGAAAGTTGAAAGCTATGTTACACCCATGGATGGCTCCGGGCTCAGGCCCAGGGCACAGGCCCAGAATTCAGGGGCCAGAGCCTCTGTGTGAAGTGATTGTAAATATTTCTTGTTTGAAAGTCACAGACCTCAGTTAAAAGACACAAAAAGTCCACAAAAAGACACAAAACAACCACAAAGACAAAGAAATGGAAAACTGGAGTAGAGTATGACATCAAATGTAAAAACTACAGGGAGCACTACATCTGTGAAATGACAAAAACCATGAGACTGAACGACTAACGCTATTTAAGGTGTAATGCTTTCATTCATGTGGCTGACAGTCACTCTGGTGACATATAATAGCCAAGTAGGAAGGAGAAGGTGAAAGCTTTTGTCAGTGCAGTATGTACCAGAGTAAATTCAAAACTGGGTTAAATACCAGAAGAAAATACTTGGTTGTTCATTTTGGACCAGCACTAAACACAGTGACTCAATGTCAATGATGTGAAAAATAACAGGAGGCTTCTGAATACATGTATTGATGATGAGGAAGGTAATTGAAATTAAGGATGCAGCTAGCTATGCCCTCTGGTTTGAGTGAATAATGATTCAGCAGCAACATTCAAATGAAATGAAATGTTGGAAAGATAGAGGTCAAATACACATGCCCCATAGAATATATTTATGTCCTGATTAATAAATATAACCTGCTTACTTGACTCAACCCAAAACTTTAAATGTCAAAGATTTCATTTAAACATCAGGTATGATTCTAGTGTTTCTTACGCCCCTGTGTTGAAGCATGTAAGGCCTGTGAGCTGAGGTGAATCATATGCTGTATTCTGATCACATACTTCAATATAACACACATACATATGTACCTACTATCGCAGTATCCCTGGGTGCTATAATTTTCTCTTTAAAACACTGCAGGCTGCTGGTTATTGCATGCCGCCCCATCATACACACCAGATCACCCCAATCTCCCCATTCTGCTTCTGCTGTATCTGTCTCTGATGTACATATACTGCCCTGTGGATACATATACATATACATATACCCCATGTACATTCATGTAACACATCAATTTATCTTACTATCTTCTCATGGGTGCACAGATGCAGAAGTGTGTGATAATGTTCTCTGTGATGTAAAACCTGCAGTGTGAACTGAACTCTACCTCTGAACCTCACATCTGATATTCTGGATCACAAAGCAAAATCTGTTGCTGCTGTGTGTGTGTGTGTGTGTGTGTGTGTGTGTGTGTGTGTGTGTGTGTGTGTGTGTGTGTGTGTGTGTGTGT
>JBBMJY010000002.1:3775632-3803495 GCA_037833715.1 Toxotes lorentzi | reverse complement strand
ACACACACACACACACACACACACACACACACACACACACACACACACACACACACACACACACACACACAGAGCTTTCAGACAGAAACCTGGTTAGGCCGAGACACTGGGTGTAAGTTGTACTGACAAACAGCTCGGAGCAGAGAGGTTCTCCTGGGAGGGAAACGTATCATCGGACAAAGTCTGATAACAGTGTTGTGACATGGAAGCTGATGGTAAGCGTTTATAACTGCTCGTTCCTTACTGACAACAGTGGTGTTTCCAAGTGTTACACTGTATCAGCATATTTCACTTGTCCAGAGCCTGTGTGTGTGTGAGAGTGTGTCTAGGTGAGTGTGTATCCTTCAGGGAGATATTTGGCCAAAGTGAGTAGATGCAGTTTTATGAGGCCTACAGACAAAGTGCTGTGTCAAGACAAACTTTGATTTGTGTTCAATACACACCATCTATTTCCTCTCTACCCCTCTGCTTCACTCTTTTAAAGGTCCCTCTCTTCCTCCCGCTCCACTGTTCATCTTTTGCTTGATCTCTCTCTCGTAAAACAGATAGATCTGTGTTCAACCTATTGGGGATGAACACCCACCCATCTCTTTCAGTCTCTCTCGCTCTTCCAGCTATTGGACTTGTGACAGATTCAGAGAAATATTGAGAATCCATATTCTAGGCAGACAGACTCCTCAGAGGGTTGAGGAGCTGTAAATCTGTAAGTGTTGACAAGAAAACAAGCCAAAATAATGAAATGTAATGCTGATGCATCAAAAGGCGGTCTTATCAGCAACGTGGGCCAAATAAAACTCAAGAAAGTGCAACACCCAGTATTTTATAAAGCAGACAAAGAAAAACTTTTTATGTGGTGCCAAAATATTTGGTAACAATAACAAAAAACAGGCTATCTATAGAACCTTTAAAGACTTCAGTTATTATTATTATTATTATTATTATTATTATTATTATTATTATTATTATTATTTAATTTATGCCCAATCTGTGCTTCATCTTAATTCTTTCTACCCCAACTGGGGCTACATGGTAGACAGAGCATACTGAAAGTACTAAAACTGAAAGTGGATCGTGTGGACTCAAACAGTGTGGACTTGATAAATGTGAACAGTTGTGGAAGATGAACTCAGCTACAAACATATTTTCAAATTTACACAATTTATGCCGTTCTCAGGGTGATACAATATGTAGATAAATAGATGAGTTAGAACCATTAACCCGGACCCCGGAGTTAATTTGTCCCATAACTGTTGCTATGTGTGTTCTTTAGATTTTAAAAGTCTCCATCCGGCCAAATGGGGACAGTTTGGCGGCCGCTTGTCTTTAGAAAGAGAGACAAATGACGCTAACCTTGCATGTCAGCTCATTCTGGGCCTTTTCAGTGCAATTACTGTTGTGCTGTTGCTCTGGTTCTCTGTATAAACATTTATCTAATGTGCACAAATGAATCAAAATGTGAGAACAAATTGTATCTTGTGCACACATAATGGCATTTCGAGCGCTTAGTCAAAGGCCAAGGTCAAAAGTGGCCTTGGTACTTTTTTCTTTCTGTGGCCACTCTGTCCGTAGAGTTGTTTAGGTTGACTGCCATAATGCCTGCCATGCTTTCATGGTGAGAGAGCTCAGGCAGTGAGGCTGCCAACCAAAGACTTTCATGATAATTAGATTCATCCTTGTGAGTCATTTTTGTGTCACATTTGCAGCAGACGGAGGAGACATTTCCCTAATATACAAAT
Source organism: Toxotes lorentzi (assembly GCA_037833715.1). Taxonomy (NCBI): domain Eukaryota; kingdom Metazoa; phylum Chordata; class Actinopteri; family Toxotidae; genus Toxotes; species Toxotes lorentzi. Next base: position 3,801,759 of record JBBMJY010000002.1, on the reverse strand, counting down.
CCCAAACCTAATTGTTGACTGTAGGCATCTATGCATTGGGCCTGTATTGATATCACTATTGCTATTAGTCACATAATATATTATTGTATAAATGAGGACATTGTGGACAGCATGGAGCCTTATTGCTTGGAAGACCTAACACTTTACACCCTCCTGCTTTGACCATGTTGGGACTTGCACCTACATGGCACTGGATTTAAAAACAGTCTTGGACAACCCACCCTCATTGGTATCCAGATATTCCACAACCATGAGGGGTAAATTGTCACTTTGAAGCTGCATCAATCCTTTGACATTTACTTAATACACAAAATGATCAGAAATTTGTGAACCAGACTCATTTTTGAACAGAAACGCAAATCTGTTTCGTACAAAATAATCATTTTGTGACCGTTTTGAGTCGACACAGCTCTGGCTGAGTGAGCCAGGACAGCAGCTTTAACGCTATGTACTTGGCCAAATGGGCCAGACAACCTTCTGTTGGCTGACCTGTAAGCTGTGGCTGCTCTGGAATTCTGCAGAACATCCAGATGGCCAGTCTGCCTCTGGGTCACATTTTGTTGAAACAAGCAAGTAGCTTATTTAAAAATCCAAACAACTGTCACTTGCCGAAGGGCCAATAAAGTGTCACCTGAAAAGCTTTGTATAAAAATCAGATGGACTGGGAGGTAACACAACATGTTTTACGAAGGGAAACATGTTCTGTTGTTATATTTTCTTTCACAAAGATGGTTGGCCTTCCTTAACTATTACATGCCTCGTGTCCCTTTTTATTGTGTACATTTAGAATTTTGCAGCTTTCAGTATAAAGCTTAATAGAAAATCAGTCCTCTTTACAGCCTTGTAGTTTCTTCATATTGGTTGTTGTACTGACCTTTTGTTTCCCCCGATAGCAGTTAAATGTTTTCAGTGGTCAAATACTCAGACCTATAAATGTACTCCGTTAAAAGAATCTTTCACAAAAAAAAAGAAACCTTTTGTTTGTCAGAAGCAGAAAAATAGAAAGCATCCTTCAGCTCTCCAGCAGTTTTTTCCTATTTTGCCAACACAGTGAATAAAAGACTGTGTACAATGTCTGTTCAGAAAAATTTGTTCTTATTTTGATATTTGTGCCAGAAACATTCTAAAACATTTTAGTACTCAGAGGCGTCACTCCTGCCGCACCTAAATGGCAGTAAGCAGGTATTCTTTCTACCACCTGTGTCAAGTAAAGAAGTAAATATTGAATTTTCAATAAATGAATATAGTCAGTTGCTGAAAAATAACAGTCCTTGCAGGTAAAGCATACAGCCACCAAAATCCACTCCTGCCTATTAAGAAATGCAGCTGGTTAATTGGTACAGCGTATTTGAACACCATAAATGATGGCAGAGAAACAGTGAAACAGAGAAGCTTTGGTCTGGTTCAAGTGGCTCAGTTACGTTCGCAACCATAAACAGCTTTATAACAGGAAGGTGCAACATGGTAACAGTCCACTGTACTCCAGTGTCATTTGTCCTGCGAGTCATTCACCTTGGTGCTGCCCCGCCATTACAGCTCTTATTTCTTAAGGCTATAGTGGCATTTACAGGCTCAACTGACAGGATGTTCTAAGTGGAATTGAACGCCTTGGGCCCAGACGAGGGAGAGCTCATTCACCAAACACTACCAATGACAGCTTAGGTCAAGCTGTGTGTGTGTGTTTCTCTGAGTGTGTATGTGTGTTTCAGTGGCCCTGTTCAGATCTGGCATTAACATGCGTCTCGGGTCATCTTACTTCCCTGCTCTATGTGCTAATATACACGCACATCAGTTCCTTTTGCAAAGCCCAAATACGTTGTTGTCTTTAACCGGAGGCAGTAATTCACTTCCTGTACCTAGCCTGCCTAAAAGTAACAGAAGAAGATTGACTGGTTCTATTCCTTGGCGTGTTCCAGGCAAACCAAATAGCCCAAGACGTTTGATGTACTCAAAATTTTCAGACATTGTGCACAAAGCCAGCTTAAACTTTGTGTATGCTGGAGCCACACAGAAGATGCTAGTTCAACAGGATCTGAATGACCTGAATGAATGGTCTGAGTGACTGGATTTCAAATGCATCCTCAGTCTTGTGTGTCTTGGGTGCATTTACACCTGTACTTAGAGCTGTGCACTTGTGATTGGATCATGCGAGAGATGCATGTTTATGTATCTGTGTGCTCATCTAACGCTTGGTAAGAAGAATAAACAATAGTATTCATGTGAAGTTATTTGTTTAATTTTGCAGTGTGGGCATGACACCAATGAGACCATAGATGGACATGATTTATAGCCTCTGTCTCTCTCCACTGTTACTGATCGTTCATAGGTCTTCAAAACTAAGGTCACTAAAGGTCCAGTAGTGATATTTGGTTCTGTGGTCAAAGGTTTTGTTTTTCTGTCACTGACAGTGGTTTATTATGACAGACTGTTGTTGAGTGAGAGTCCCTCAGCAGGTAATCACGACCATAAGCTGCTGATTAGGGGATCCTTCAGTACATCTGCTGCTAATCTGGTTAGTGAAGACACATGCTGGTGAGTATCAGTTCCACTTGTTGCCCAATACTCTAATCCTATTTGGATCAGTGGTTTCATTTCGTTTCACATCCTAGAAATTCAGTGATTCTCCCTTTGGAAGAGTCCAACCATCACCCTAATGTATTTCTGTTTCTTTCATGTTTAACATTACAATGCCCCACAGGCTCCGTCCACCACCAAAACTCGCAAGGGGAATACAGCAAGTTACAACATGCACTGGTTGTGTTTATTTGTTTGACTGAAAAGGTTTGACTTGCTGGTCATGATGTTTGCCTCTAGGTTGAGGTTTGCGCTCAATAAGATGACCATAAGATGCCAAAGGCATCTCAGTCAAATTTAATGAGGAGCTGAGACAGGTACACACTTTCAGCCTGTGGCCTTCATCAGGTTGTTGATCTGTAAACCTTATTAAATTGAGTGAAAAGCCTTTGGCATGTCAGCATCACTTGATGTTATTTTTTGTCCCTGTCTACCTACCACCACCTTCTCCCCCCAGGCCTTATATTTGTAATTTGACTTTCTGGCTCAAATGCAGGTCCAATTGACACAAGTGTTGTGTGTCTGGATAAATGCCAGGATGATTCATGACTTGGACTTTGACTTGTCAAACATAAGTGCAACTAATAACATTAATGACTGGATTCCATATTCCATTACAAGTTAATGTCCTTCACTTCATCCTACACACTTATATAGTTTATTCTATTTACTTTGTTTATATATAAATGAGTATGTTCATTCATATACTATATACATAAGAAGTAAGAACAAAGGTCTTCAACATAAATGTTTTAGACATTTCTTAATCTGACTCTAAACTTAATCTGAAAAGTAAAAAAAAAAAAAAAAGAAAAAGTTATCTGAAATGTAATAAAATTATACAAAAGTACTGTACTTGAGTAAATATACTTTCTGCCACTCAGTGTCCAAGTTGCAGGGCACTTGTATTGTACATGGCATGATGACTTCACTGGGTCATCACTGATGTTATACTGGGGTACTTCATAAAGACAGTGTTAATATCATATGTTACCAGGAATATATGAGGGAGTGAGTTGCAACAAGAACTTCCAACAATCCCTCACTGGCTTCCCACCTAGACACACTTCAAATTGTGTTAGTATATACAGAGAAGATAGAGCTCCTGCACCTGTACATCTAATAAAGAAGGTTTCTTATGTTTACTATAATTACACTAAAGCATCAACATGACTGTAGTGATGCTTTTGTAAAATGTTACTCATACAGTAGCACATTTAAAGTGTATTCAGAGGTCAAAGTGAGCACAAGTCCAGGGGGCAGAAAAGATTAAGAACAGGAAAGATATAAATGAATATAAATATCAGTCACGTCTCTCTGTCCTTATTTCCTGTTTCCACACTTTCTGTTATTATCGTTTCTCTGCCTCTGTAAAATGAATCAGAGGCTCAGACACTGAGTTAATTTCCCAATCATTCTCCTCATGTGGGTGTGTGTGTGTGTGTGCATGTGTGTTAATTTCTCCCCCCTAGCCCATAGTGAAACAGATTGTCAGGGAAAATCACTCTTGCATGCTGGGAGTTTTATGCAATAAGAGACAGAGGACTTCACTGCACCCTTGGGCGAGTCTAAAATGACTGTGAAAGACTGTGGATGTCTCTGTAGTTTGATGTCATTGTTACTTTTATTCTCCCTTTGTTTCTCTTTAGAATTTTTTTTTTCATCAAATTAACTGTGAATGGAATTAAAAAAAAATAGCACAACTGAAACGTCATTAAAACATTTTTTTTCCTGCTGGAAGCTCTACACTACATAGGAGGCACACCTGGATTGACTGGGAGTTGACAGTTGCCTGGACAGATTATGAGACAATAGGCCCCTGGGCACAGACATATAAAAGGTCCCTCACATCTCCATAGGAGGCAGACACCCAATTTGAAAGAGACAAAACGACACAACAAACAAACAAACGCCACCCCTGTTTCCTAGCTCTTTGTGGCAGTTGCACCCTTTTCTGTAGTTGATTTCTTTTGTGTCTCTGTGTATGCATCTCTTTGTAGCCCTTTTGTGTCTCTGTGGTTGTTTTATGTCTCTTTATGGTGATTTTGTCTCTTCGTAGTTGTTTTGATCTCTTGTCTCGTGTCTCTTCTTAGACAGTATGTGTCTCTTTCAGTGACGTTTTGCAGTAAAGCTTGGGTGATTCCCTGACCCTTTGGGCCTCTAGGCCTTTGCCCCATAGGCCTGTTCAGTAATGCATCCATGGATTGACATTCACTGATACTCTTTATTGCTGAGAAGTTTTACAGTATAATTTATAAAATGTATAGCCTAAAGCTAATTATGGCATTGCTTTTTTTTTTTTTTTTTTTTTGGTAAAATGCTTCACCATTGCTGCATTTTAATGCAAATTTTATGTCTTTTGTTGAGGAAGGAATTTTTTTGTGCCAAATTGTTATGCCAAATTAGAAACAGTTAATTCACTGAAGTGAAATACTAATTTTCTTCTGTGTAGTCTCTTTTCTGCAGTCCTTACATCATCATTCTATCTTAGTCCTGTATTTTGTCTCCATCTTTTTCTCAGACTCTTTACAGTGCTAATCTCTTTAAGTCTCATAAAACACTTTTGAGCATCTGCATGAACTGGGTGTAAATTAACTCAACCACAAATAACTTTTTTTTTTTTTGCAGAGCTGCCATTTAATGTTGTTGCTTTTACGTATAGCTGGTGGGACATGTATCCCACATTAGTGTCAGTTTAACTACATTAGCATCTGTCCAGACTGAAATATTTTGACTAATTTGAGTGGAAAGGGTTTTTGATCATCTGCCTACTGAACTAGTTTTGACGTGTTCCTCATTCTGGTGTTCGATATGAACATCAGCTTTAGCTCCTGACCTGGATCTGCTTGATGTTATGCACTGCACAGTTGGCAGATGATTGGCTGATTGAATAATTGCATGAATAAGTAGGTGTACAGCAAATGGGGATTAGGTGATGTGAAGTGTATTATCCTTCAAATACCAAATGGTTTGGAGCATTAGTAGGTTAGATGTGATAAAACTGTTTGGAAGAGCCTTTTTCCTGAAGAAAATGTAATCTGATACAGAAATACAAGATATATCAAGATCATCTTCTCTGCTTTTATCTTGTAGTCTATCACTTGTTGGGTGGAGGTTATCTCTCTTTCTCACACGCACAGACACACACAGAAAGCCATTTGGCTGGAGGTAAGAAATCATTTGAATCATTTGATTTTTTTTTTAAATTTACTTTTGCTTCCGTATATTCTGCATATTTATCACTATTTTATTAAAATTTGTGTTCACTTCACATAACGAAGAAACCACACCTGATGACCCACCAGGAGAACTTATGTCAGCTCTTTCATGTCCCCGTTGGTGGTCACACTTAGTGTGGTCACTGAGGTGGTGCATTAAATCAGTTATTATATAAGGTGAATGTAGCCTTTTTGCTGAGGTATAATGATATTAACCATAACCTTTTAGCCAAACATTACCCATAATGTTGTCATCTTTGATTTTTATTGCATTGGAATTTACATAGCTCTAATGTGCAGTTAACATTGTTAATTAAAATATCTGGCAGTCTGCAAAATGTTGATAGTGATCTGTAACTTCACAGATATGTCATTTCATCGTCTGCCGCTTATCTGGGTCCAGACCCAGGTCACGGGGGTGACTGCCGCTCACTCCACAATGCACCTCCCACGGTGGTGGGCCCATGGGAGGCAGTGCCACCCGGAGTGGGGCTCAAACCCACAACCCCGAGAGATTGAGTCTCGTGCTCTACCGACTGAGCAAACCGGGCTGCTCTTCACAGACATCATATATTTAATTTGTATTTAATTTCGTGCCAAAATATCCTTGCAATACAATACAGCATTATTACATTTTTGTATGGATGTGTTTAGACACTGACAGCAATTGGTTAACATTAGGGAAAGATTGTGGTCTTGGTTTAATATAGAAATAGTTAACACTGACCTGAAGTTTGAGATACAGTGAATTGACTTTTTTAATATATTAACAAAAACATTATTATTACATTACATATTTTTTTAAATCTTAATAAAATTGCTTTTTTGCCTAAACATAACCACACACAGGAATGTGATGTAACGCTTCAAACACTGTGTGAACAAACTACAGGCAGTGATTATATGTCTCACCACACTAATAGCAATAGTAGAAATTTAGTTTCTAAGTAACAGAATTGTTTGTGTACTGTCCACACACTGCTAGCTGGGGGCCCATCCAGGCCCTACTAGGCCCCTGGACCAGGTGAGGCTGCACTGCTCGTACTCCCTGACACTCAGCTAGTGGTTCTCAGCATTAAAAAAAAAAAAAAAAAAAAAAAAAAAAAAAAATTACAATTAAAGATAGTTCCTTGCCTCTGTTTGACAGTGACAGTCAGTTGTTTTTGTCCATGTCCTTTGCAGAGGAGCCTCATGCCGTGATAGGCATTGCTAATGATTCATTAAAGATGGCTGGAGCAGTCAGACACATTACCCCCCACAAAAAGTATACTTACACTAAGTGATATCTAAAAAAGGAACAGAGAGAGACAGGTCATTACGCTAAATTAGGGCCCCCATTGTAACCAAAGGGCTATCTAAAGAGACGATTACAGCTGATGTTTTGACAGGCGTTCTCCTCAGATGTGTCCTCTGCTATAAGTGCAAATAACAGTGGAGTTCTGTTTGAGTAAAGCTAAAATTAAAGTCAAAGGAAGTATGATCACTGAGCAAACAGTTACTGTTTTGGAAGTCATGGCACCTCAGCAGAAGGCCAGGCTTTTCCAGGAAAGTGCATACTGGTGAAATCATCTTCTAGCTTCCCCAGGAATACTGTTTGGGTAAAAGGTCGAAGCAGCTGAGGTAAGTACATGAGGTCCCTACATTCGCTGAAAAATGTTTGATTATGTTACCAACACGCAGTTAAGAAAGACGAAGTAAATAAGTAGAAAAGTGAATAAAACTAATAATAACAAACACACAGTAAGTGAAGAGAAACATGAAAATGAATGAAAAAAAATGTGTGAGGTATAGGATTCAGTTCAAATAGCCTTGAAAAATGTGAAAAACACTGTAAGATAATTCCAGCCTGGGACTCGGTTTTCCATTGAATATGTGGCGAGAATAATAGTGTGCGTGTGTGAAGTGTAAAGTTAAATTCAATAAAGCAGTGAATTCCATGGCCATATGTATGGTTTTATTACTCTCACAGACGAACATGACTTGCTGCCCAGGGAAAGGTGACTCACAAACACACAACCGCACAAAGTGACCTGGAAGGACCTACAATACAATTTAATCCAGTGTTAATCCAGACATCCACACCTTGCACGCCTCTATCTCTCCTCTGTAGCCTTTACATTCTGCAGCCCAAAGCTAATCCTGGCCTTTCACAGTCAGGAAATGAGATATGGTACACCACCCCAAATGTCTTTAGGTATGTTCAACAAGCCCTGTGCAGTGAACTCTACAACCTGACTTCCACCTGAACAACGTGAAAGAGCTGAGCTTCCATAGACAAAGTTGAATTACTTTTCTTAAACAAAACAAAACAAAAAAGTCTGAGTTTTTCTGTCTGGTTTTACTACATTGTCACAGTGTCTGTGCCAGTCCTACACTACCTCATTGTCACTGTTAGACCAGTTCCGTAAAAGTTGCCTTATCTGGGCTTTAGGATAAATTAAAAATGATTCATGAACCGTTTTCTTATGGATAACATAAATTAATCACTGGCTTGACTGGCATACAATGCAAGGGTATGAATCAGAAGCACTGTACAATAGAAGTACATAAATTCTTTAGTGCACAGACATTTACCTGTTTACCTGTTTCTGTGCCACAGACCACTGATACCATTCAGTGCATGTGTGAAATATGGAGGAGTTTTTCAAAATGTACCTACAATAAAGACTATGTTTAACACCTACAAGGTATTAAGGCACATTGAACTAGCAAATTCTGTTAGAGGTTATAATACTGACTTGACAAACGTGCAGTCATCAGGTAAAGGACTTTCTGTTTAAGATGGACATATAGAGTAAACAATTAACCAGGTGATGAATACTTTTTCCTTTCATCTCATCCTTACCTGGCTGTACACTCAGTATTGCTCTTATGTTATTGTGGTTGCATGGTTCTAAATAGTTGCTGATCTTGCTTTGAATTGTTTTATTTGTAGCCTCAGGCTAACAACAGCTCCTTTTCCCTTTTCCCAGAGAACTCACCTTTCATTTGCCACAATCAGACATGAAAGTAATTGAAAGTGCTCTTCTATCCACAACACTCACAGCAGTACCACATTATACTTACTATCCATCAAAAACACAAGGTAATTTACTTTTGGCCAGACAGTTGGTACAAACCAACAAATGCAGGCTCCTTAAAGCTGCATTAGTCACTTGCAGCCCTGTAAAATTGCAGCAGACACAGAGCAACACTAGCATTCATTTGTTTAGATAAATTCTTCATTGTGTTCTTTGACTGAATGTATGGATATTGCTAGCAATGCTATTTTCAGTGGACACTCCATGGTTTACACAGTATATACTCTAAAGCCTTGAATCAATATGTGTTTGGGTCTGCAGATTTTATCAACACTGCATAAAATCGATGTATTTCATCTGCTGAAAGGTGAATTCATGGTAATAGACACGTCTAACCTTGTTGACAGTGACTGTTAATATTTGGCTTCACTCTTTAAGAGTTAATTTGGAGATAGCAGCTTCGGAACTATACTCACCAGTTTTCTGAAAATGTGTTTTGTAGCAAAACAAAATTTGTGGGACATTCATCAGATTTCATGTAGCTTAATCAAGAGTCACAAAACTTTATATGACTTTTTCCATACATGCTGCAGTGCTTTGCAAAATCTTGTAAACACACTTTGATGTGCAGAATTGATGAAGTTCCCCTTTAAAGCTGTACTGGTGTGTAAAAAAAAAAAACATTTTGAACCACACTAACAGATCCAAATATTCACAGGCTGCATTAAGTAGCTGCCCTGAAGCGTATTATTTCTTCAGCAGCCATTTTCAAGAAGATTCACAGAAATATAGAGCGATTATGTGTATCCTTAAGTATTAGTTTACAACACTGCTTCTACAATAATAGTAGCAATGGCAACATAAGTAGCACTAGATGCAGCCATATCTGTAGCACTATAGCAGTGTAATGATGAAGACTTAATGGTGGTGTTGTGTTGCTCCCAGTAGGTGTTCACCATAAGTTGTAATGGTAAGTGAAGCTATTAGCAGCAGGAGTAGTGCTAATGGTACCTGCTGCTGTAAAAGGTATAGTAACAGCAATATAAGGAGCTGTGGTAAAGCAACAAATGTCTCATCAACAAAAAGAGCGAAATCCGTTTCTTTCCTCATCTTCCTCTTATTCCCTTCTCCAGTCAGTCGCTCAGTACCCGGCCCTCCCAAGGTGACCCTCTCTCCTTGCCCCCGTCCCTCCTTGTTCCTCACTCCCTCTTTCCGTCACACACTTCCTTAATACTCTGTCACTCAGAAAGGAGCCCGCTGGAAATGAGAGTGAGATGTGTGTGCGTGTGCGCGGGCATGAGCTGGTGTTTGTGTGTGCACATGGCCTGCATGAATATGAGGTGGGAAGCAGTCAAGAGGCAGCTAGAGAGGGAGACTGGCTGTGAAAAAGAGATAGGAGTAAAACAAAGTGGAGAGGAAGACAGACAGACAGAGGGAAAGGAGAAAACAAAAAGAGAGGATTAGGAAATTATTGTTCAAATCATGGGTTACAGCTAGATGTCATGTCAGGTGATGCTGTTAACTTGTCTGTAAGTGTACATGCTCATTGGCCTGGACATAAAACGAGTCTATCTGAGAAATCTGGCTGTTTCTTAGAGAAAAGCCCTGACATGTTTTCACATAAAGACCCCAATTAGAGATTCAGTTTCACAACGACAAACAGCTACTCTTGTCTTCTTTGCTGATATCAGTTTGTCAATATGATTGTAATAATCAGTGTTCATTTGTGCCCCAGTTGTCATCAGAGTGTACATTACTAGGTTAATATGAAATGATCAAAGGAAACTGTGAGCGAGTTAGCTGTGGTCAGTATGCTGCAGGAGGTATCCACCGCAATCATCACACATTCAGTGTTTAAATCAGAATTCTCTTCAGATTTTATTAGTTTATCCGCTTTATTTTGTCATGTCCTTCATGTCTGTCTGTCCATCGCTGCCAATGCAAACTTAGGGTTGACGTTCCTAAGCACTTCAGCAAATCTGGCTCCTCCGGTATTACAGGAGAATCTATTCATCAATTTCTAATATTATAATATGTATCAAACACATAAAAATCACATTTGCAGCCTATTTACTTTTGCACACCTCGTTTTTCATTTGCTACTTGCTCCCAATACTGGAGGTCCTGATTCAGAACTACTATGCCGACATTCATAAAGCATAACCATGAAATTTAGACTTCTAGACCAACAAAATGTGATCAGCAACATCTTCAACTACAAAGACACACAGTCCATTTGTGAGAGCAGGGTGTTGCTTCAGAGTGGTGTTTTTTCCTCTAAACAATTTATGGCCTGTACAGACACTGTCTTGGAGAAAACTTGTTAATGTATCCCAGTTACATTTTGGCCTTTAGGGTCCAATACAGCCAAAACTAGCACAGCAAGGTTCAGTGTTAATATGCTCACATGTTAGGAACATACTGACGCTCTTCACTCTCAGTAGCTCTCTGTTCTTTCTATTTTCTTTCTATTTTTGTTCTGAGAAAGTTGTGTTTCTTTCAATTCATCCTAATTAGAGTCACTGAAGAATGTGGAAAAACCCTCCAAACCCTTTGTTTCACAAACAAGAGGAGTGAGGAGAGCTAGGAGATTAAACAAGAGATTAGCTATCCCGCAAGGTTTCTCACCAGCAGAACTACCAAGTTTTTAGACCAAAGAAAATCAAAGTCAAGGTCGACTCTGAGTTTTCAACCACATTTCACAGTCTTCAACAAGGCATCTAAATCATGTGCTGCAATATCCAAGCTATGAAAAACTCTGAACTCCTAATTCAAAAGACTATAATGAACTTTCACAATCTGCTAATGGAGAATTGGAAAACACCTAGCTTACTGCACTGGTTCTCAGTCCTGGTCCTCACCATGAGAGTAAGCCCAGTACCCAACTGGATTATTTAGGTGCTCCAATGAATCCCATCATCATTTTGGCCTCTTCCTCTTTAAGGTCAGCCAAGGTCCTAACGAGTGTCCCTGGCTGTAGTTTAGTCTCTGGCTTTTTATAACTGTGTCCCAGCTCTGAATGGCTCTGGATTTATGTGCTGCTACACAGGGCTTTTCTCTCTCTCTCTCTCTCTCTCTCTCTCCCCCCACGGACACCCTTTATTTTATGTCTCTTCTCAGTATTCATGTAATGCAGCATATGGCTTTTGTCCTTCCATATTTATGAAGTGCTCAGTGCCCCCTCTCCCTCTCAATAGTAATGTATATGTCCTTTATGCCCCACCCCCCCCCGCACACACACATGTTAACACACACACACACACACACACAAATTGCATATTACATGTGTGTGTGAGAGTGTGTGTGAGTGTGCTGTCCATTACTCTGAAAGCTTCCCTCTGTCTGATTCACTGTAGTTCTAATGATGTTTAACCTGTCAGGCCATTTTGAAAAATGGCCTGACAGGTCCTGGCTGTAAAAACACCTGATGTATGGTCCCATCTGAGTGCCATCCACACGCACACACACACGCTGCCACTGACATATACAGGGCAATACACTCAAACACACATGCATGCGAATGCATATATGCAGTCATGATCTTGCGTGCTACTTTACTCCTGCTGCTTTTATCATTAGCTCCAGCTGCTGTATGCCATGGGGTGAGGGCAGTTCATTCATTAGTTTCTCTTCTTAACAATATTAGCTCTATTTCACCTCCATGATTATCTGCCCTGTAGATCTGCTATCGCCACCTGCATTCATGATTAAGCCCCCAGCTTTCTGCTAAATATGACATACTCCAGCAAAGCAAGGCTTTCGTCACCTAGTGCTTTTTTGAAAATTAAAAAAAAACATTTTCCACAGATGTAATCCATATGTTGCAGATTACAGATCAAGTTGCACAGTTCTGACCTGAGAAAACAGATTAGTGTGTGTATATGTGATATTCTTTGCAAACTTGACTTTTGTCTCTGCATCTGTTTGAATCCACAGGATGAGATTAACATACTGTATATGCTGATGCAGATCTGTGACTCCAGATATACATATTGCACCTGTGTGACACATTTTGTGTATACCTATGTATGTATATTTTTTCACAGTTTTCACATCTGTGCATCTTAAGGGAAACACACCCTCGGAATACGACACCTGTCTGAACGCTGTTGTTGTTTTCTGTGGGAGCCTGCACAGTGTTCAACCCACCTAAACATTTGCATTATATGAATGTCACTGTCAGTCAGGTTGCAATAAATACATCTACTTTGTAATTCTGACTATAAGACTATGTAATGTGTTACTGAATAAAATTGCTGATGACATTTGCTTTGCAGAATCATATGAAGGCTGATATGATGCTACTCAGTAGCACAGAATGAGACCACTACCAAAGAGCGGACCGACTAAATGTCAGACTGTAGTGAATAGCTGAGCGTAAACTTGCACTCAAGGGCTTAAGACTTGATGTTGAGACTTAGAGTAAGTTTATATTAGAAAAGAAGTAGTTTGTATGATGGATTTTCTGCCCACGTTGAAAGGCAGAAATGTTTGTAGCTGCTGTTTAAAGCTTGGCATCATAGAGAGCAGTGAGATGTGATAATTATTTAGTGGGTCTGAATACTGGATTGTTGGTCTTGAAACGTTATCGTAACTGTACAGAAGTTAAAGAAAGTCAAAAAGGTCTGAAAACCTGTGAGCACTTGGACCAACACCATGTAACAGCACTGTGAAGAGTGAATGATTCTTGGCTGTAGACTCAGATAATAAGATGGTAATACTTAAATATATACCAGTGATATCGAGAGACAGGATAAGAATGTGCAGCTCCAGGCTTCTTTTGATGACAACAGATATGAGAACCTTGTCTTTGATGCCTCTTGCTTCAGGAAAGAGTAATTTATGTTCACAATTATTGATCTGGATGTCCATAGAACACATAAGTAATTATATGAATCATTAAATGTGAGTATTTTTCCCCTATCTCTAATCTAACAGGAGAGAGCAGTCAGTTTGGTTCTGCAATGGAGGTGGGCATCCGAATGGCTCATGAGTTTACTAGCAGCAAATGGATATGTCAAGATTTTATACAGTAGAATAGGATGTCAGGCAAACGCACACACACGGGAAATGTGTATGATTGTGTCATTTCTTACAATCTTTACTTCTAACCAGGGACAGAAACCTGATTATCCCTCATCTGTTTCTTATTAAATATAATAAATATAACATGTAACCAGAGCATTGCTTTGTGGTCTGCACACCACTGTTATCAGTGAGATTAATATGTTGTATTGGTATCGACATAAATACAATATCAAAATCAGGCAGAGAGCAGGAACTAAAAAAAGTAAAGAGGTTGGGGAAAAAAAAAGATTTAACACCAGCGTGACAGAGAGAGAGGTTGTAATGCCTTTATTTCATGCCATTTTAGGTTGATTATTTATTATTTTACCCCCAAAAGTACGGCTCATACAACCCACATAGCTAAATAGTGCAGAGCCTTTGGCGAATCATCACACAACACGATGAGAAAATGCACTATACACTGAACCTTTTAACTAATTGTCTGTTGTTGTCATTTTGAGCCTATGGCCTGTTTGGATTGAATGTATTCACTATCTTTGTTTGTCTGTTTATGAGTAATATTTATACGGAAACTAAGATAATACGTGAATTTTACCAAAGTGAAAAGAAACGATAGCAGCTACTGAGATCTGCTAAGATGGAGCGAAATTTCATTGCAGTACAGGGCTCTCAGTCTCATCCTAATCCTAACCTTAAACCTAAATTCTGCTCTAAAACCCTGAAGTGGAAAAAGCTAAAAATCCTCACTCTGGATGACTTTTCTCATTCCTCTACCCAACTCTCATAAGTACAAGAATGCACACATACTCACACATTAACCCCATATATTATCCACCGTGGTCCATGTACACACACAAGCATATTCAAACTTTACATACACACATTTTTTTTCATACATGCACACATCAGCATGCACCGTGTATCTCAGAGCCTAAAGGTTGGCTCTGCCCTGAGGGTTGGAAAGATTATTATGGGCCGGAGAGTGAGAGAGGCAGAGATGAGCCTCTGAATCTGGAAAGGGAGCTACTTCCTAACAAATACTCCCAATCTAACAAGCCTGACTCATTTCGCCTGCAGTTAAATGAATTAAGCTTCAACAGAGGTAGCCTAATGGGCTCAAATGGAGCCTTTTTTCTATATCCATTTCTCATTATTATATTCTCTGCATGCAAACCAGATAATTGCTTGTGTACAAAACCTGCTGTTCAGGTATTTTCTGTTTCATGACTGTCTCTTTTAATCATTCCCCTCGACTACCCTGTTGAAGTCTCACTGTGACCCAACTCAAACTGGGTTGCAGATCCTTTACAAATGGGTTGGAATATGATATCCTGGAATGCATAATGGATTTTGGAGAGTTCAAACTACTCCAGTAGTGACTTTCCCTTGCGCTTGGACTATTTGCTTACTTATAGCTTATATTTTGCAAGCTGCAATTTGTAACATGAGATAATTTCCTATTGTCATGTCACATCAAAATGTAAAAACAAAGATGAATATCTTTCATAGCGTTTTGTAAGAATAATCAGTAAAGAGCTCCCACAGTCTATTTTGTGTGGAGAGTTGTTAAATCATAAGAGGTCAAGACAATTTCACAAAGCTAATTAGCCAGTTTGGTTTGGCTAAATAATTCTGTGCTCTTTTTGTGGCCAGCTCCCTCTTTTGGCTTTGAGAGGGTGAGATCAGGCTCATGCCTCCTCCTACACCATAGCCACATCTCTCCGGCCAGCCAGGAGTTTCTCCAGGGGGCTTAGCACATGCAGACATTCATGTAATGCTCCAGTGACCCAACACTACATTATCCCTCACTCATTATCCCACAACTAAAAACATGTTGCATGTAACCAACATTGATGCTGTATGTTATGTCAGTGTTACTCTGCCCATGCATCCTTTCAAGACCACATCCAGTTCATAATGGGGGTTAGATATGGGTTACATTTTGTAACTGTTATGAACACAGATTTAAAAACAAAATGTATTGTGGCCTTAACAACTCCCCATTCTATTTTCCTTCACCATTTAATTGACAGTTATTTAGAGACAGTTTTGAAGCCTGAAGTCGCCATATTTTCTAATAAAGCACTGTGCAGCACCACTATGCAGCACCACTGTGCAGTGAGACTTGCCACAGATAATTGTAAACAGTATGTGTTAATTTAGCCTCTTCCAAGGTTCACACTTCATTAATCTGACTCCCGCCTTAAAGTGACGCACACACTGTCATTAAGAGACAGAAATGGATGCAGAAAACACACACACACACACACAGGCATTGCTCTGCTTTAATTTAGCTCCTAAGACAGCCAGCCTCTCTAACATTGCCCGCTTGAACAGAGCTTCTCCTTCATTTAATTAAAAACTTGTTTCTTTATGATCCATTTATAACTGCTGAAATATTCAAACAATCAACTGTACTGAAACAAGCTACTTTATAGTGCGGGCTTTTATAACTGTAGCATGCAAAACTTGTTTATTTACATGTATTACATTTACAAGGTTTAACAGCTGGATAAAAATATATTTAAAGAGCTGATATGTTGTAGATTTCTTCATAGGATAACAAGTGTGTGTGTGTTTTTTTTGTTTTTCTCCCCACATTATATACTAGGTCACAGGTACTTTGAGAATTTGCAGTGTTGGGTGTTGTACACCTTTGAGGTCACAAGAGGGCAGCGCACACTTGTTATATGTTATTTCGTTATCTAGTGGAAGTAAAATAATCTGCATTATTAGTTAAAATCTTTACCTGTCAGCTGCATCAAGCTGATAGATGATGAAATCAGTGTGTTTTAACTGAATTTACTGCAACATTGCAGTTGATACTATGTGTGTATTTTTATAGAAAATAAACAAAACTAGTTCGTATGACGTGTCATGACAGTAGCAGTGGCTTTCTTCCTTTTCAGGTGGTTTTGGTCCAGTTGTTTAGCTCGCTCTGGAGTTCAGCTGACATCTTCACTCCAGCCCAAATGAGCCAAAAAAGAAACATGTAAAAGCACGAGTTTTCATCTGAACTCCGCTAAACATGCTAGGTGTAAAAGCAAATCCCTAAATCCATGTCTCTTTACGTTAAAGAAATGGATGTTCAGCATAGCATTAGTTTTATTTGCCAGAGAATATTCTGAAAAGGTGGCTGTAATACTATAGGTTTTGTATATCTTTTTGTATTTTCTAAAAGTTGATAAGATAATTTATAAATATTTTCCTGACACGATAATAATGTTGTTTTGCATACTTGGTATGTATGGTGATCTATAGGCCACATGACTGATCAGTGGACTGGCACTGCAGCCCACACTGGTCTACACTTTGCTCTGTGTACGTGTCCAAAATAAGAAACAGGCTTAGACCTTACACATGCATCTCACACACACACACACACACACACACACACACACACACACACACACACACACACACACACACACACACACACACCACAAAAACCTACGTGTTAGAAAGCATCTACCCTGTTGTGCTCTTGAGCAAGACACTGGACCCTTTCAGCTTCAGACTGACCTCTGACCTTGCAGTGATGTGGCGAGAAGGGAAAAGAGGATTCACCTTCATGATCTCAGTGTAAATGGCAGGAAGTAAGAGGTGATGTATATTGAGGAAGTGAGAGTGACAGAGTCAGAGAGAGACGGTTGAGGAGGTGAGAGCAAGCAACAAAGAGAGACAGGGAGACAGACAGAGAGTCAGAGTGGGATTATGGAAATGTAATATCCGGCTGATAAATCATAGTGACTGTCAGGTGCTCAGTCATCTGATAATATGACAGACAGAGGCAAGACGGCTTCCTCTCCAACCCACTGTTAATTATAGACAGACATAATGAACTCACATCCAGTGTGTGTGTGTGTGTGTGTGAAAATAATCTCTCATCTTTGTTTGTGGTAGCTGGTTTATTTTTGGTGTCTGTGTATTTCAGTTTTTTTAATGTGTCCTAAAACAAGTGATGTGGTTCTTGTGTTATTGTGGTGAAATAATGAGACAAGTATTCGACAAAGTGCCTCACGTTAAAGTGAACACTTAACAAAACTCTATAAATGCCTGTACCTGAGTTTGTGTGTGTGCGTGTGTATGTCAGTCAGTATTTGTTCATGAGCATCACCCCTCTATATAGTTTCAATAGTTCATATTCTTGAGGGTAATTTCAAAGTAGCACTTTAGTACAGATCCACAAGCCTTTCACCTAGAGCTCTGGTCATGTTAACTCTTGTGCAGACCAAAAAATTGAGTCCTGAATGAGCTGGTCTTAATCAGAATGCAGTCTGTACTTACAATAGCAGATGTTAACATAGAGGAGTCTTCGCTAATGTTCGCTCTCCCTTCAGTTGTGTTCAAGTGGCTTCGTCTATGCAAAGATTGTTCATGCACACAGTTGACAGATGGATGCTGCAGACTGGGGTGGGACTAAGTTTTAGTAAGAATTTGTTCAAACTTGACTTTAAAAAAAAAAAGTCACAGCACTAGTAAGTTGGGAAGCAGAGATTCAGTGGATGCAGGATGAGAAGGAAAGGAAATGACTCAGAGGAGGAAAAGAGGATGAGATGTTTGACTGTGCAACCTCTTAAAAGTAATGGTTTCAATCCTGCCCCTGAGGACTTCAGAGTTCTGCTGTAGAGCGTCTCAGTAATGGTTTAACGGCCTTTACTTGCCCTCAGCACTTGCTAATGTGTAGCACTGTAGCACTATACGTATCACAGGAGGGGATCAGGTCTGAGGGGATCAGGTCTGAGGGGAGCAGAGGGTTGAAAAGGAGACAAACTTGCCCATGACCAGGTCCAATAACTGAACATAAGAAATGATGATTAGAAATACTCATAACATAGCAGATTATTTACTTTCATAAATAAGTTATTCATTATATCCTTAGTTTGAGGTGCCAACAGGAAGTTAAAAAGGATTTGTTAAAATATTATTGGAACATGCAACTGATTTCCATTCAGTCCACTGAATCAGAGGCTGATTTACGCCTGAGACTGCAAGCAGAAGTAATTAACTTGCTGGTGGTATAGCTGCACCAACCAGCTGCACTCTGAGCCTTAACGATCAGCAATGCAGTAGTGGTAATTGACATTAATGAAAATTTAATGAAACATTTTCCAATAAAACAAGGAAAATCTGTGTTTTTAGTCTTTCATTATTTGTAAACAAATAATGAAAGACATGCAACACATGCAAATTCATTTAGTCCAGATTGTAACATAATTCTACTCAACATAACAATGTATGACCTGTATATTTTGCCCTTTACACCGAGCTACTTTACATTGCTTGTAAAAGCTTGTGCTGTTACAAAATATGTTGTTCAGCATTGTCAGTGCAGTAGTAGTCAGATGAGTTTCTCCACTAAACATGGGTAATGGGTAAGAATCCTTGTCAATAAATTTATCATCAATCAATCAATCAATCAATCAATCGGCCATATGGCTCAGTGGGAGTGATCAGACACTTTCAGGACAGGACAGAATGTGGTTTGTTTTCTGAAAGTTGCAGCTCATGACTAAACAAAATAGCTCTTATAACTGAGGCAGTGAGGAAAACTACAGTTTCCACAGAAACAAACAAAAGTGAGAAAAGCACAAAAGCATGATCTAAGCAAAAGGAAGTGATCAAAGTTTGAGTCAGAGTGCAATTGATTCCTCCATTTTGTAACTTTTCTGCTTTTGTAGGGCTTTCTTTTAATGCATGTAACTATATTGTCTTGCATAATGATTTCCACAACCAAGCACCACAGAAATTCAATCGGAGAGGAGGCATTAATGAGAGAAACCGAGAAACAAAGTGAAGAAACAAGGAGTGAGCTCTACATCTTCACAAGTTCATGTAATATTAACCAGTAATTAAAAGACCTGAGCTGACTCAAGGCGAATAAGACAGAGAGGGAGAAACCTATATGGACTTAGCAGTGTGTATTTCGCTTCTAACAGCTCACCCCATTAAAGCGGTGCCCATGTGCAGTTAACAAAGCAAGCTTGGCCTTACCTTACCTCATGCACCGTCACCCACTAAACTGTGGCTGGTGCAACATCCAATAATCAACTGTGTTTTAGGCTCTTTTATTTACACTAACCAATTGATTGTTAGGATCACATTCAAAATGATCAAGATTCGAGTTTTCACTTTAGCAACTGTAAAACTTAACATGTGTCTTAGTTTAGCATAGTTTTGCAGGTATTACAACTAACCTTGAGGGGGACATGAATGTGTGCACCAAGTTTCATGGGAATCAACAACTGAGAGTCCAGTTGTTAAGACATTTCAGTCATGACATATGGTGGTGCTAGTGGAAAAGGGTCACCAGAGTCATTGCAAATCAATTGAATGTCTATACAGAATCTCAAGTCCATTCATCTAATACTGTAGCTGTTGAGATTTCAGCCTGAACCAAAGCAGTGGACCAAAGAAGGATCAACCACTGTTCCCAGCCACAAAGCCATGCCATTAGCGCTAAAATTAAAAGCAAGTGCCCAGTGGGGACTGACCAGGGATGCAAAACAAGCAGGGCTCGAAGGCTGAAAAAGTAAAAGCTGCTAAAACACAGATGATTTAGTTTACCAGTCTTTACCAGGTGTGGTTAAATGTCTGTGTCTGAGAAGCAAGCTAGCAACAAATAAAAAGGGTAAAGTCAAATTTGAAAACTACAAATGAAATACTTTTGCACTGATTCTTCATTGTTTCTAACCCTGAATTCACCTCATACACCCAGCCTTCCACACATATACATTCACACACCACACACCCTCCTCTTACAGCTCTTACCAGCTCTCTGCCCTGGCAATAAGAACAATAACCTCACAACTTTTAAAGGAATGATCAGCATCAGTAGAAACTTCATTCTAAGCAGAATTTCTCCCCATACGGTCTCTCTCTCCCTCACCCCTGCTCTCCCTCAGGCAAAACATTTTGCTGACCAAGACTTAGCCAGCCATCAGGAGTTACAATTTCCCCTTTATCCACAGTTCACTTTATGTCAAGTCTGCTCGTAACGGGGGCCAATAAACTTAGACGTTCTCATTTTGGCCGGGCGAGGAGAGCTCTTTGAGTCGGGAGACATTTTCTTCAACGCTGGGAATGTACACTTTGGTTTTTAAACTTTTTAAAACTGATGCCTGCAAGGTTTTGTTTTTTTGGTGAGCACTGTAATGCTGTGGGAAGTCAACGATCCCCCGCTGTTCTGAATGTTGTTTTGTACACTAATGTGACTTTGGCAGAAACTTCCCATTTATCCCAATAGTTTTGTTTTTCTAGAGTATCTAAGGTGGCCATGTCAAGAACTCCACCTTAAAGGATAGGTTCACATTTTTTCACCACTATCTTTGTGCAATACTGTCATGGCCACATGCACATTGAGAGAGTTATTGTTCACTTTAATTATTCCTACGCTCCAAACAGGCTAAGTAGAGATCCCTTCGTAACATTATTCAAAAGTGAAAAATGGAGGACAGAATTTACAGTCCTCATTCTGAGTAAAAAAGCTTTCTTAAGTTCAGCTGAAGCTAATATGAGGCTGCAGCCTTCAGATTTAGTCAAGCCCAGTGGATGTCTTCCAAAGTTAGACTTTCCACTGCAACACTCTCCCTTTGCTTTACTGTCCCTCTGCCAGCAGGGAAGCAGCATCTGGGTCAAACAAAAAGAGGGAATTTCACATTAAACAGACTTGAAAAACTTCAGAAGATATCCCTTTGATTTGTTTAACTTTGACTGCTGAAGCTGCACAATTGCGTTGGAGGAACTTTAATATGCATCAGAACAAGCAAAGTGGATTTTGTCCACATTAGAATAAGGTTAGAAAGGGATCAGTTCACAGCAGGAATTATTACAGCCACCAATAACATATGTATATGTACATATTGCTGTATTAAGGGAGACTTGGCAAAACAACTAAGCTTGAAAATTGTGAGTCTGTCCTTAAAATGTACCTTTTGGGAGGTGAAACTGTGCACTGTTTCAGATTCAGAAAAATCCAAAATGAGGAAAAAATTAGTCCGAAAATTGGATACAACTCTGTGCAACATTTTTTTTATTTATTTATTTTTTGAAATCCCATCTCATCTGTTGACCTCTCATTGTGCCAGCTCCCAGGATGGGAACCTCTGTTTTAGGTCAGTTGAAGACAAATTGCATGCTAGGTGTTGCTGTTTTTTTTTTTTTTTGTACTAAATTCACATCTGTTTCCAGCCAAACTAAAGTGCACCCCTTACAAAATGAGCTGATGAACCCTGGTATGAAACACAGCGTAGAGGTCGTAAATTAATCATTAATCCCATCATATCACTGTCTAATAAGCTGCTTGCTTATTAGGAACGAGTCTTGTACATGATATTGGATGTGAGGAGCCGCTTCGTCGTATAAGCCCTCCTTTTGTGAACTCCAGTAGCCTAAGCGTGGTCACTACTTGCTAAGAGCCTCATTGTTAGCCTGTTGATATTAGCTTGTGGTTAGAATGCCTTAATTGAGATACTTTCCTAAAACCATTCGGAGTTCTGTAAATGCTGTCTAATGTTTAAGCCCACCGTGGCACCTGCTGTATCATTGTGATTTGTGTAAAACGACTTTAAACGATTTTTTAAAACGATATTAGCGCGATGCTAACGCTAGCCGCTACGCTAGCAAAGATTCTGCCTTTAGTGTTAGTGTGGGAGCTAACAGTGAAGCTAACTAAGCTAGCTAACTTTCGCTGTAGCCAGTGAGTGAGGCAGAGTAATACAATTCATTTATAGTTGAAAGTATGTTTAAAAAATGATAGCATTGCAGATAAAAAGATAAATACGGATTAAAAGCTGTTTGAAAATATAAATAGTGGCTTATAAAGGTGAATAAGTCCATTTATATTAAAATGCAGGTTGAGAAATTAAAGTTCATGATGAATAATTGTGTTTTCACCAAAATACTCCTACTGTGATTGTATACAAAGTCATTTACAATGATTGAAATACTGTATATCCGGTACCTGGTGTTATATGGAAGATATTCAGAGTAAAAGAAGTAGTATGAGGTCATGTGACAAACAGAGAGATATGGTAGTAATGGATATTTTCTGCACTACGTGTGTAGATTGGGATTTTTTTTGTTGGATCAGGATTTGATCTCTCTGATTCTGAACCGTGGGAGGTTCAGTGGCGAGCCAACCTGAGAACGATCGACTGTAGACGGGACAGAAATGTGGTGTGGCCAGCCGTGGGATCCACTCCGGAGAACATCAGACCATCATTTCACTTCACATTCACTGATTCATATATGAACATAACATTGCAAAAACTACCTGGGTAGTCACATGAACAGTTGCACACACACAAGACAAAAGGACTGAACTATATCTTTAACACAGAAGAAGGGACACTTATTTGCACTTTATTATTTTTATATTTGAAAGAGCTCTATTTTTTTGTATGTTATTTTCATACACTGCCAAATTATTCTTGTGAGGCAATGAAATTGTCAGTGTTCAACTCCATGCCACTCTCTCATCGGATCAGATCATTCAGATAATTAAGGTGTCCAGCTTTCCGAACCTAGTGTGAATGTGAGTGTTGTTAGTGTACTATCTTCCAGTAGGACTAAGGGTGCTGCATACAGGACAAAGAATTATTGAACCTGTGTTAGGCCTCGAACAACTTAAACAGATTGGTTTTGCTTTTATGGCAAAATGTAAAATAAAAAATGAATGACTAAACATGTCATCTGACATGTCGGAGAGGGAAAATCCAACACGATCATCCTGTTTACTCCAGCTCCCTGAGGTGATGCACTGGCAGGCATATATATTTGTCAGTTACTGTATGATGGAAAACAAGCTCTCTAGAAACGATGGTGTGTGTGTGTGTGTGTGTGTGTGAGTGTGTGCGCGCTAGTTTTCAACCATGCTCTTGTAAACTCAGCATAGATCATGTGGAAAGCTGCTAGCTCTTTCTAGATTAATGCCTTTAGTTTGCATTGAAATGTCTCATCTCCCCCTCCTCTCTCTTCTGATTTTCCATCCCTCTCCCCCTCCTCTTCAGTCCCCCTCTCTTCCAGCTTCCATCCCTCCTGCCATCCTGGGTGATGGAGTGTAGGATGGGGGGATATTTAAGGAGGGGAGAGAGAGTAATGGTGGACCTTTTACTGACAAGCTCAGAGTCCGACTAAAGAGGAAGACAAATAAAGTCAGGGAAGAGAGAGATGAATTTACAGAGGACTAAAACAAGAAAGGAGAGAGATCCAGAGGAAACGACAGATAGAGGAAAAGAATGAGTTACTAGGGAAGAAAGAGAAAGAAACACAAAGTGAGAGAAATGTGTGTAATAGTGCACACCAGAGGCCCAGCCGGGCGTGATGCCATTTTGTCACAGTGTCTTCTAAAGAGCTCAAAAGCAGTCGTTATTTCCACACACACACACACACACACACACACACACACACACACACACACACAGTGACAATAGCTTAATTTTCACTGTGGGTTACTGACTTGTATATTAAAAAAACAAACTGAAAAGTTTGATATACACAATTTTCTTTCAAATTGCAGATGATTAACACTTTGACTGCCCAGGATAATGTAGGTTTGTTATGCTTGTCTTTAATATAGGACAATCTCAGAATTATGTGGACATGGATTACATGGACCTTTTCATCAGGTAAACGCTTTCAAATCCTGGTGAGACATGGCAACCACAATCTGTCCATGAATGAAAGACGGAAAAAAAATCAAAGCAGTTCTTTCACACACAATTTCATGTTTTATCATTTGTCATTTGTTAACAGAGCACTAATACAGAAATATTACACACACACAAAAAAAAGATGAGTAGGGGTGGAGGTTAGAGGTCAGACTGAGTTTGGGTCCCCTGAGTTCTTTTAAAGAGCTGGAGGAACTTTTTCTCAATTATTTCTTTTTAGGTTTCTTCTTCATCTCCTCCATCTGATTTTCTAGGCCAGAGGTGTCAGCCTCCCTTCTCTCTCTTCCTCCATATTGTCCAGAGCCTCCTTGGTGATCATCAGAGACTCCAGGAGGCAGGACTTTTCCTGGTGTCTCCTTGTCCAGGTCTTCACCTGCAGTAATGCTGCTCTAAGGATGGAGGTGGCTTGCGTCTGTTCAGCCAGGAGACGGGACCTGTCGTCCTTCCCTTTTCAGGTTGTTTTCAGCCTTTTCTCTGCATCCTTCCTCTCCTCTTTTTCTGCTTTGAGAGCTGCCTCTAGCTGTTGCATTTTGAGGTCTGTGTGGACAGCTGAACAGACAGGACCCCCATCTCCTCATTTGCCTTTGATGTTAGATATTCAAACTTGTCTGCCTGATTCCACCAGTATATCTTCTCTTTCAGCAGGGCAAAAAAATTGTCCTCCTCCTCACCCATGATCTGCTGAAGCTCTGCCTGAGGTATTAGACGGAGACTCTCTTGGGTCACATCCGTGCCGACCTGAGGCTGGACACTGGTCTTCGACTCGTCAAGAGACACATCTGCCTCTGCTTCTGTCTTCTGTGCAGAGGCAGCTGTTGGTTTTACAGCAGACTGTCATGGAATGGTCAGTCCAAACACGCAGCTGGCTTGACGGGTCGAAGACATCTTCTGAGGCTGGGTCTTCTTCTTCTTTTTCTTTTCTTCCTGACCCTTCTTTGTTTGCTTTGTCATTTGGCCTCTTTGCAGCGGAGGAAAATCTACGTCATCAAGCTGCAGGTCAGACTTCAGGTCAGCCGCCTCCTGGAGAGTTGTCTTAGTCCAGGGCTTGACTGGCTGAGGACTTTGGCCTGGCTCGCTGGCTGCTTCCTCAGTAGGTTGGGGCTTTTCCCTCTGCGGGTTCCACAGATCGCTCTTTGGTGATGATCTGTTTCATTTTGCTGTCAAGCTCTGGAGACTTGTCTTTGTGTCTTTGGTGTCCATGACTTCAGCCTCCTTGTCTTTGTTTGTTCCACTCATGTTTGCGATGAGAAGATTTGCGTTCTCAGTTCTTCACTGTGTAAATGATCCTGGACACTGAGTGATTCTGCTCTGGTGACCAGAGTTTACAGGTAAAGGTTCCATCAGAGATACAGCCTCAACGGGTGGCCTGTCTATCACAGGGCTGACATAGAGAGACAAACAACGACAGAGGCAAACTCACATTCACACCTATAGACAATTTAGAGCTGCCAGTTAACCCAGAATGCATGCATTTGGACAGTGGGAGGAGGTTCCTGTGGAGGGAACTTCCCTGTGGAGGGAACCCACACAAGCACAGGTGGAATTGCAAACTCTACACAGAAAAGCCCTGATTGGTGGAGTCAAACCTTCTTACAGTGAGGTCACAGTGCTGACCAC
>JBBMJY010000002.1:3733270-3774694 GCA_037833715.1 Toxotes lorentzi | reverse complement strand
GAAGTGTTTCAGTTCTTTTGTCCACCCTGCTTATATGTATAAGGCTGGGATACATCTTGTCTTTTTCTGTTCTCAAGGACAGGGTTGCATATTGGTTTTATTTTTTATTTATTTATTTTTTAAACATGTATTTCAGTTAACAAATATAAAGTATATCTGAAAATATGAGTCAGTTTTTGCTTTCACTTACTTTTGTATTAATATGGACAAATGTTTGTTACGCAGGTGAAATTTGGGGATGCTGCATGCACAAAAACAGACTTAAAATCTAAACTGATCAGATGCATGTCATTTTCACAAAGCACATTTTTCAAATGTAAATATATTATTCTCACTGTACCATGATGACTACATTACACCACAGCTACTTCTATCCTGCTGAACTGGGTGTTGAAGTACTCACTGTGTGACTGTGTGTTTGTGCGCACAAACACACTCTGGTGTTCATACACAGTCCTGCCTCTCTAAATGGGAAACAAAGTGGCTCAGAGTGAACCATACACTATTAGAGCCAATCAACACGCTGCAAGCAAAGAAGGGAAATGTGCAATTTGACTGGTTGTTCAACTCAAAACAGCAACCATTTGTTGTAACTGTGGACTGCAACTGTAATGGTTTAGATAAATTTGACCCAAATGCAGAGTTCATGTTACGCAGGTTAGTGATGATATCTGAATAATAAAAGCAGCAGGCTCACAACCAGATAAGTAAGATGGGCAAAACACATGCAAGAATCAGGAATACCAGGAAAACTAACTGGAACAGGAACAAAAACCCCAACATGAACTCAGCACTCTGTAATATCAGGAAACTAAAGCAGACAGGCTGAAAAACAGAATGATTGGAACAAAGAGACTTAAATACACGAATGAGGAGAAGATACTAGGACACAGGTGTAACTAATCAGGGTGGGGGAGACAATCACAAAGGCGGGAACAACAAAACAAAATCAGGAAGTAAAACAACTAAATCCACAACAGATTACCAAAATAAAACAGGAAGCACTGAATCCTTGCAAAGAGTCACTCAGTGGAGCAGATATGCCATCACTTTACTGAGTCCAGGATTACAGCCTTACATGATACACACACAGAATAAATGATGTATAAATGACAGTAACTTACTGTACTTGTATATCATTCAACCTGATGATGATGACACACCCTTGTTTGCCCACACTCTGGAACCACATAAGTGTGTTTAACCTTATTGATTAGGTCCTGTATATTGATACAAAGTTCATGCTGCTGCCCATGCAAACTTTTGTCTACATCTACATGTGTACACACAAAGAATCTGTAATTTTCTTTCATTTGATGAAGCTATTTGAAACGATTTTAAATGAAACAATACTTAATTTGTGAACTGTTACAAATTGAAATAATTAAGATTGTTAATTTGTTAAGATAAGAAGTTACACTGAGCCTCTGCAGAATTTTCAATCAACCACATTAGGTGTCACTATGGCAGTTCAGTGGAGAATAAGCTTTGTTCCTTACAGTTCTGCTGGACTAAAAGAAAGTCTTTTGTACTGATTCAATCTCAAGGTTAGTTCACACTGGGTCCACAGTGGTAGATACTGAGTCCTGGGTTTACAGCCTTCCATTTTCCACAAGGGTAGATCTGCAAGATGACCCAGACTGACACCTGATGCCTCCATGGCTCGGAGCTATGACAGTCATAGCGTGTGGAACATAGATTTCTCCAAACAAACATGCAATGTGGCTGCGTCCTGCAAGTGTGACTGCCACATGAGGACAAGAGAAGGTTGAACAGATACTGTGGGCTTATGAATGTATAGCAAAAACCTTAACGTGGCGTAGAATTTAGCGTAAATATCGCCAGTGCTGCATGACAGTGGGGTGACACAACTTGGTAGACAGCTGTATCAGAGCTGCGAATACTTCACCCACATCACAAATAAATACATCTGAAAAGTGCTTGGAGTATGTCTCCTCAACACACCATAAGATTTCACTTAAATATTTAAATATCAAGGTTTTTGGTTGAAAATACAAGAATTAGTTTCTGCTAATATCAAATATGAAAAATGTATTTTGTTAAAGCTGTAATCTTTAAGATTTCAGTCCTGTTAGAAACACAATGAAAGAGTAAGTGTTGTATAACAGTGATGCCAAACAAAGTCTTAGTTTTTTAATGAAGAAGTCAGTAGTCAGAAGTAATAATTGCAACTCTTATCTGATTTCATGCTGCACACAATGCAGGTGTTTTTCCACACAACGGCAGGAAGCTGCTTAGCTTGCTGAGGAGTTGAATACGTGCAGCTCTTCATTTAACAGCTCAGTGTGGCTCCTCCATTACTCCATTGCAAACAATTGTAAAACTTATTTGCTGATGAAAAAATGCTGTAATTTTCCTGTGGCTGCTTCACAATGAAGACCAATGTCAAGTCACTGTAGGATGTTCCATTTGCATTAATACTAACTTAATACAGCTCTGAAACAGTGTGAAGTGAGCAAACAGTAAACAGAGCAGGTGATATTAGTGAGCTAGATCCCTCGAGTTTAGGCAGGCAATCTGGCCGAAGCCGCCACTGCCGATAGAAACTACCATTTAGAGTGATAATTACTCATGCAGTGTAAATACACAGGCATTTATGCAGTGTAAATACACTATTCACACTGCATAAATGCCTGAAAGAAATAGCAAGGCTGATTCATTGGATTGGAATTTGCACACATCCTTGTTGACTAAATTTGCAAGGACCTGTCTTTTACCTACTCTTTGTAGCCCCTTACCATGACCTTAACAATCATAACTAAATGCCTCAAATATTCTCTGGATGGGAGGAACGATAGTAACAAAGGTGGTAACAAGGTAGGGAGAGATTAAATGATAAGGAGAGGAACCACAAGAGAGAACAAAATGGAAGCAGAAAAGAAAATCTCCATTTAACTTCTTTAACTGTTTCCGCAAGCTCTCAGATGGAGAGAAAGCGAGAGCGAGAACAGGGAGGAGATTAGAGAGACGGAGTGATGGAAAAGATAGATAGACAGATCTGACTGTCCTTTCCACCAGAATGAACAACACTTTTGTCTGTCAACAAAACATGGCCATTAACTGGCTTTAATGATGCTTACAGGCACACACCCACCCACGCACACACAACAGTATGGAACAATATGGAAAAACAGTCACACACAAACAAACGCAGCAGCCACACTCATATCAGATTTTTTGTGCATTGGTTATTGATTAAGTCTTCACGTTTTTATTGCATCACTTAATTGAGGTTTTATTACATCTCTTATGACATTATGTGCAGTTCTCACCATGAGTTGCTTCAGATTAGAATACAACCACGTTCGCAGGTTATTTGAAATGGGATTAATGTCACGTTTCCGAAGTGCGACACAGTTTGACTGATCAGATTTATTAGTTGAAACCTACTTGAAACCTAGACAAAATGTATTTTCCATACATTTTGCAAGCAAGAAGATGAGAGAATAAACGCAGACAAATGGAGTGAATGCTCTTCAGTGCATTCACACCAAGGTTTCCATTACTAGCAGGCTATATTTTACTGTAGCTCTGTTTGTATTTGGAGGATTAACTGTTTTTCAGAGTTTAAGAACTTTACTACCAAGTGTTTGGGTTAGTTTTCACCCCCTCTGCATCTTCTCCCCTCCCCTTTGTTCAATACAGTTCTTCATCCTGTTTTCCGGTGAGTCAGTGAACTGGAAAGACTGGACAGAAGCACTGCTGTGTTCAGTGCATCTTCTACCCTGCCTCCATCACTGTCCTCCAACCCCTGTCTCCCCTTTCACCTCCTCTTCTTTCAGTCACTATCTACCCTTCACTCTTTTTCCTCTCTTCCACCCTCTGTCACTCTTTGCTCCCCCTTCATCATTCGTCCTTTGATGATTTCTTCCATCTTTCCTAAACTCTCTTCCTACTGTCTTCTGACACTCATTTCTCTCTTCCCATGTCCTCTCTCTTTTCTTGTCCCCTCACCTTTCTTTTCTCCTCATCTCCTGTCCTTTCTCTTTAGCTGTTTTTCTTTAGACGTGTGTTCCTACACAGTGAAAAAGGTGCAAACACACACTAGTATAAGGTGTAATGTGTGTGTGTGTGTGAGAGAGAGAGAGAGAGAGATTCTGTCTCTTTGAAAAATGTCTGGTAACAACACTGTTGCTATGTGTTTGGCTAATGTGGGAAGATCTGGCCATCTGTCTTGTCTTAGTCTGCTAGACTGTTGCATGTGTGTGCACACTCACACATGCAACTAAATTCACAATAAGAAAAAAGGTGGAACCGAGATAAAGGTCTGATTTCACATAATCAACTGCAGAAACTGTACACTTCCCACATTTTCCAGCCTTTAGAAAAGAGCATGAATGTAGAGCATGATAATGGGCTTAGACACAGCAGTTTTCTAGTTTATATACTTGAACATGGTTGTTATTTACTGAATTTGTGAACACAAACATTCCATTCAGACTCATAATGACAAATCTTCAGTAGCCAGACATTTCAGTGTTTATATTCATAATGTTAATGACCTTTATTTGTGGTCACTGAAGTTGGCAATTGAGAAAAAAAAGCTACTGCAGAGAGAATGTTTTTCTATTAATTATCTGGGCACTTCAGCATTACCTGGCATTTAAGAAGTTTTCTCATTGTCTTGTTTTTGTGCTCATAATTATGGCTGCACTGTCACAGTAAGAAGGTTCTGGGTTTGAACCTCCCGGCAGTCCAAAAACTGGTGACTCTAAATCACCCGTAGGTGTGAGCACGAATGGTTGTCTGTTTCTATGTGTCAGCTCTATGATTGATGGTTGACCTGTCCAGGGTGAGTGTCCCCGCTCTTGCCCCATGTCAGCTGTGAATCTCCTCCTGCTCCCCTGTGACCCTCGAGGATAAGCAGGTGGCTAATGGATGGATGGAACGGATGGAATTTGGGATTTGTTTTGCTGTTGTGAGTTCCTTCTTTGGATCATTGCTCTTTAGAATTTAACACCTCGCTGTCATTGCTGGGCGTCATTATGCTGCACAGCTGTACCTGCTGCTTGGTTATAACACTGTAGTTTGCACCATAGATATACTGAGACTGCTGGATACAGAACTGCCGCTCAGCCCTGTTGAAATTCGTTCCAGTTGCCACTCACTGAATTACAGTGACAAAATCCAGATGTAGCTTTAAGCTGTTGACACCTCAAACTTCAAACGAGGCTCTAGTTAAACACAACATCACACAGTGTCAATGGTAACATGTTCATGTTTGGCAGGTATAATGGTTACCATGTTTGTGATCTTAGTTTAGGGTGCTAGCTTTACTTTTGCTAATTAGTGCTCAACACCAAAAGTACAACTGACACTGATGGAAATGTCTGTAGTTCTCTGGCATATTTTTCATTAACCAAAAAACCCAAATAAATGAACCAAAGTATGGACAACTTTAAATTTTCACCTGATGATGGCGCTACATGATAAGTCAGGAAAATTCATTCAGTGGACAGCATCAATGTCAAAATGTACACAATGTCACGATCTATTATGCAGAGATATTTTAGCCTTGACTGACCAAGAGAAGAGAAAAGAAACCTTTGTCTTCACTGTGATGAAACTGGACTGAGAGCAGAAAGAAATGACTCAAAGAGAACATGCATGAAGACAGCATATTTTTGGAAATGAATTATTGTAAGAGTCTGTTACTCTTTTCCAATCTCTGTCTCTCTCCGGTGTTTCCTCATTTCTCTATATCTGCTGCCTTTCTGTCAATTTCCACCACTTTCCACTTGGTCTCTGTCTCTTTCTGTCTTCCTCTGTACGCCACCCCTACCCCACACACATTTATGGTCTGTCACTGCAGATCGGCTATATAACAAAGCAGGGCGTTAAGGAAGTCATAACCAAGGCAGGGCAGTGCCCTCAGCACTCCTCAGTTGATATTAACCCGATTGAAGACATATTTCAGTCGACAGACACACACACACATTCACACAGACACACACGCTCACATATCACTGTCATCTTGGCAAACAGCAACTGACTGAAGAATTGTGAGCGTGTTGTGGGAGGGGAGTTGTGTGAGTGTGGGTTTTCTCATGAATTTGTCTGTTAAGGCAACACAGCTTCTTTTAAATTTTAAGTTTTGAATAGGTATGAGGGAAGGTGTGTAATTTTCATAATTAACAATAACATTTATTTATTTATTTATTTATTTTGTTAAAATAAAAGTTAGAAATAGAAACATATTAAGTTTACAAATTCAAAGTCCAGGTCAGAAAAACAAAAACACACCTGACAAACTTTGTGTGCATCTATGTGTGTGTGTTATTGTTGACTCTTTGCATGAATGTAAAGCTCAGATTTTCATGTGGCATTTTTCCAGTAACTGGTCAGTAAAATATTGCAGCGTTATATTTTTTCTGTCATTTGGTGGAGAGCCCTGAGAAGATGTGGTGAATTATGCTTTTTATAGAAACTGTATAGGAAATGAAGGTCAAGCTCCACATGTTTGTGAGATTTGATTTGATGAATGGACAGAATGAATGTTTGACATATTGACTTTGACCTTTTGCAGGCTGCTGAAAATCATAAATTAAAAGGCAACTGGGATGTGAAAACACTGCAGGTGAAGATAGGTTCTGAGTGTGTGTTGTCCTGTGTACAGGAGCTACACATGACACCACACAGCACCTCAAGCCGGGCTCAGACTACAGGAGTTCTAGGTCAGTTTATCCCCGATTCACCCTCCCTGACAATCGGTAGAGGAACGTGGTCTGGGACCTTAGCCAGTACCAATGTGCAGCCCAGATTATCCGGTAATGTGAGGGGTTTACAGATCAAGTCTTAAACCTCCTGAACTGCTCGCAGACTCATCAGGGCCGCCCCTATAACATCAGACAGGTTTGATGTTTGAGAGATAAAGTCTGGAAGATTATTATTATGATTACATCAGTACTTTCACAGCTGATGGTGTTGCTAAGCAATGGTAAATATTCTAGCCCTTGAGCTAACAGTAGCTAGCATACCACTGTTGACAGATATTGAAACTGACAGTTCAAATCTCACCTCCAGGTCTCGCTGAAGAACATAGGACAGAGTTGACTGTGTCTCCCCAAACACTTTCTCATCCAGACTGCTTTAGCCTGGTGTTACTGATATTACAGCCAGTTGTTGCACCACAGTCTCCATTTTGTTTGCACTGGTTTCCCCATGAGATCGTGCGAGGTGGTGCATTGCTCCCTGATTGCTCCTTCTGGCCATGATAATCTTAATAACATCCTGTAGAGTGTGATGCGCCATTAGAGAGAGGAACATCCGTGAAGTTTCTCCTCATTTGTGCGATGCATCCTGATTTCAAAATCGGTTAAGATTTTAACTGCAGTCTGAACCTGCCTTAACATCAAAATAACAAAGAAAGAGGTAAAAATGAAAGAAACTGTGTTTTTTCTTCTCAAACAAACTGGAGGGCTCATTATGCCTGTAGTCATCAGCCAGAGCCTGACTGATCAAAATCACCCTCACCTTTGAGATAAGGAAAAGTGTTTTTTATTACCATCAATAGTTTATCTTTAATGCGCACAGACACGTCGGATGTGTTTCATACTTCATTCAACTGTAGGAAAATCTTTTCTTTGAAGTTTTGGAAACTTGCGTTGTTTACTTGAGCATACTTCTTCTTCTCTTATATTAGGACGGAGGATTAAATATTCAGGGCAAACCATGGTAAGAACACCACATATATCAACCTAAAACTAACTAAAGTTCACTACTGGAAGCTGACTAAGAACATTTATTCAAGTACTTCAATTTGATGACACTTTATACTTATACTCCACTACATTTATTCCATAGCTATAGTAGTAGTTACTTTTTCATTTAAAAATACACAAAAAGTTCAAAAACTACATTACATTGTTAAAGAATAAATCAGATTTTTCCACATCCAAACATTTTGATTTGTAACAAATTACAAACAAACCAACCAAACAAACAGTGTCGAGTTGGGGCCCATTCTCACAGATGCCTTTGAGTTCTCAGCAGTTCCACTAAGAGACAATTCTGCTTCAAAGTTCTCGGATGGTTAGTTCTTAGATCTAACATTTCACAATATAATCATACGTTAGAGAAAAGTCTGAAAAATGAAAATAAATTTGTATTACAGAACTTTGTTGTTTCTTTTTCCCAAATTAATCATCTAATGACCCCTCAGATTATTTTGTGACTCTTTGAAGGGGCCTGATAGCAGAAGGCTGCTTACACATAGATGCATTAGTATTAACAATCTAATAAGGTAATATGCAGAATAATAACAACTGATTCATGATTCATATTTTACAGGGATTTTACTTGTAATGAAGTATGCTGAAACTCTGTTATTGGCACTTTTAGAAAGTAAAGGATCTGAATACTTCCTGCACAAAAGGAAGGACACACTGTACAATAACTGGTCAACAACAGACCAGTTGTTGTACAGTGTGTCCTTTCATTACATTTATTTATTACTATAACTGACAAATACTGAACGAATGCAGAATACAGTGGGACAGTGTTTGGCCTTAATTTCCCCAACCAGCAAGGAACTACAATGTGCATAACTTTTTCTTCTAACACCGCATTACATATGATTTCATGATTAAGCACCCTTTGTCACAAAAGTGGTTGCACACACACACTTTCACAAGATTAACTTTCTGTTTGTCTGAAGTGACATCACAGTGTATTCCCAAAAGGCTTTGAGACAGGGATTTTGTAGGACATTACTGGGATTAAAAAAAAAAAAAGAAAAGAAAAAAAAGGAGTAACTTTTAACTTCCCCACTCTTAGTGAAAGATTAATGTCCAAGACATCAACTTTAGAAAGTTACAAAGCGGGCCCCTGAAGATTTTCTCCCCAGAAGATAATAAGACGCAGCAGAGTCGTGATCATTAACTTCCTGTTTTCTCTTCTGACATCACAGGGATCTGCACACTCTTAGATAAAGCAGCTTGCCAGGAGGCCGGAGCTTCTGAAGAACCAGGGAGTCAAAAAGAAAGAACCCCACCCCCCCACCCCCCAAAAAGAAAAACAGCTTGTAAGAGAGTGCAGTTATCTCAGATTGTTATAATCTATGAGAAGGGAAAAAACTGAGATAAAAACAAAAAGACATAATATAAATTGTAAATCAGGAAAGTACATGATGTATTTTAAAGCTTTGAGCTTTGTCTTTTCTGTGTTAAATACAGCCATAAACAGCAGCGTGACAGAACTGCATTCATACAGCCACTGCAAGTCAACCCTTCTAAGCCATTAAACTCACATAACCATATATTTTAATAATGAGCGAGTCTGTATTGTATCTTGTATTTTTAGAGTAAAATAATTGATGCTGCTTAAAAATCCAACAGACACAGAGAAAAGGAGAAAAGAAAATGAGAACACTGTACACTGATGTTCTGCAACAAGTTGCTTCTGTATTTAAGAGACAAGCTGTGGAAAAGGAGGAAAGATTGAAGCAAGAACTAACAGAGGCCTTTAATTCAGATTTCAAAGCAGTTAGAAAAGATGTGGTTTAGAAAACCAAGCAAAAGTGAAAATTTGTTGAAAGAGAGACGTGGTTCTACTGAATAACTTTTCAAATGGTGAGGCCTTTATTACCTCAGATTAAGACAGAACAGAACAAGGCCTAAATTAACAATATAGACTTGCTTTCAGTTTATTTGGAACACCAAGATAAAACTAATGCAGTCTAATACAACAGTCTTGAAATACATCCTGCCCTCATGAAGGTTTCAGTGCTCAGTTCGTGTTGATTTATTTTGATACGATAGATTTAAATATTACATTTTTACCCAAAAATCTCTCCTACAATACATGAGGAAGAAAATAGGTACTTTAACAAATGTAGTGATGCAGCTGTGTAGATATTTACAGACAGCTGGGACTTACAGCTGTTTGAAACTTGTTTGAATTCAAGAAACTATTTTCATCTTAGGTTCCTTTAAATTGTTATTTAGTTCCTTGGTTCCCCTCAGAGTTGACCCAGCTCTAGGTTCTCATTTATGAGTTACACTGTGCGTTGCAGGAAAGTAATGAAAGGTTTAGTCCAACCACGATTCAGGTGTGTGAGTCAATGTCCTAATCCTGGACGTGTAGCTGGGTCTTGCAGAAGCAGACACCCAGCGAACGCAATTTCTCCTATGGGTGGCTCATCTTCATTCCCCAGCTGTGGGTGTGTAAGCACCAAGTGAAGCTCACAGCTAAAACCTGGTTTGTTGTTCAACAATAGAATATACATATGAATATCTTAGTTCTTACATATTTACAGTAATTGAGGAGGAGTGGCACCTAAACACAGGTTAATTGCTAATTTAATCTGAACTGCAGCCTAAAGTGGCTCCGTTTACCCCACTTTACTAACAAGGCTAAACCTAAACTCAAACCTTGCTTCTTTGCTCTTATTTTCCTTCTTTACTCAAACATTTGTGACTCATCTCTTATAGTCTACTGTTATCTCTCTATCATTTTTCCTCTCTCTCTCTGCAAGCGGCTCTACACTTATTTGAACCCAAACCATGTTTTCTTCTTAAACCTAATCCAGTCACTTTTTGTGCCTAAACCTTAAGTAAACCTTAACCATAATGTTATCACATCATAGAACTGAACAGAATTTTTCAACAGAGATTTGTAACAGTCTTAGAGGGCTCAGGCAAATCATATATATAATACATATATAATGATGCTAACTGTGGTGTCAGATCAGAAAATGCTACCATGTGTTGTTCTGTAGGGATGGACAACACATCTTGTTATTTAGTTTGAAGGATTTGTTTTGCTGTGGACAAAGATCATGTGAAGAAAAGTTCTTCCACCACAAATGTTATAATATTAGAATGGATGCTGTTTATTGTTATCTTTTAAACAGGTGGAGCAGACACATGAGTTTCAACACACTGTGCTCTCTGAGCTCAGACCTGGCTCCAACAAATGTAGTCATATCAGCTGTGCTCTGCAACAGAAAGGGCTAAACTTTTCCTTTCTTTACAAAGCCCTGTGCTCCCACCTAAAGAAAGCATGCCAGGGGCACAACTTCTTCCAAATCAGACACTTTCTTTTCACTTTGGAGATTTTTTCACTTTAACTTTTAATGTTTAAAAAAAAAAAAAAAAAAAAAAACAAGCTGCTGGCAGTTTGAAAGAAGAGGATTAATGTGAGAACGGCCCACAGCCACACTGCTTAGACTTGTATTTGCATATACACTGGCTAAGCTAGCTTAATAGTGACTGACCTCTTATCTGCTTTTTATTCTGCTCTACACACACACACACACACACACACACACACAACAGAAAGCAGCTGAACAGCTGCCTTTAGATAAAGGATTTTTTAAACTGAGAGAGTTACAGAGAGAATAAAAAAACAAGTGAACATCTTTGGAAGATGGTGAGAAAAGAGAGAAAAAAGCAAAAGTATAAGCACAATTCACAACAATATGACAAAAGACAGAAAGAAAGAAAGACAGATATAAAGCAAGTGTAAAAAGAAAACTATTTTCTTTATAGAAGCAAAGGTAAAAAAAAAAAGAAAAGAAAAAAGGAGAACTTCCTCTTGTGAAGTTGTTGCTGTGACAGTTATATGAAGACAAACTTTCCTAATGATTCTACCCAAATACTCTGGAAGATGATCATTTTAGTC
Source organism: Toxotes lorentzi (assembly GCA_037833715.1). NCBI lineage: Eukaryota > Metazoa > Chordata > Actinopteri > Toxotidae > Toxotes > Toxotes lorentzi. Next base: position 3,763,051 of record JBBMJY010000002.1, on the reverse strand, counting down.
TTACATATACAACAATGTTACACAGAGAGGTGTTTTAGAGTTATTGTGTGGTCAGACTCTTAGAATACTGAAAAGACACACACTGACTATTTCCACCATTACGTATTGTATAGATGAACTTAGTCTTGACAGACACCGGTGAGCTCTAATTCAACAGCTGACAATTAAAATCCTTAAAGATCACAGGCCTGATCTGGACCAGAGCAGCTCTTAATTGGTCTTGTCAGGTCTCATCCCCAAATCACATTTATAATTGGCTCGACACCCCACCTTTAGCCAGAATAAGTAAGCAACTCAGTAGCATCCAACTGCAAAATTTTAATGACACTAGCATTAGGAATTAAATTTAAAGTTGGGGACCAAGTAACGATGATTTTATTAGCATGTAAATACAATGTCATGTCATGTCATCATCTGCTGCTTATCTGGGTCCGGGCCCAGGTTGTGGGGGCAACTGCCGCCCAGTCCACAATGCACTGAAATCCTACGGCACCTCCCCCAGGTGGTGGGTCCATGGGAGGCCCTGTAAATACAATAAACCAGGTAAATGTAAATAATTATATGATCCTGTTTTATATAATTTATCATATTAAATCATGTCTGATTTCCGGACTATAAGTCGCTACTTTTTAAACAATGATGCGGATCATTTATAGATTTTTACAGGCTAACGAGCTTCATGCCGCCAAAACATTTATCCTCGTCACATCAGACCAATGAAATTACAGGTCACAGATCACAGTGGACCAATGAAACTGTTCGATTTAAATTAAACGCACTCGCGTTAAATTCTTCAGACCAGTCATTTTGCACTTCGTGTGCACACCCTCATCATTTCTGGTGGGGTACTGTATTTTTTATTTTTTTGACCAGCCGTGTTACTGCCGTGTGACAGGCACTGTTTGGAAAAAAAAGTATTTATTTAATTAAAAGTTTAAAAAAATCTTTCAGTGTACCATCTCTCTGTGTAAATATCACATGTTACAACGTAGACACTTGCGGCCTATATACGTACAATTTTTTTTTTTTCTTTTTAAATTTAGTGAGTGTGGCTTATATTCAGGTGTGCTCAATAGTCCGGAAATTACGGTATGTTTATTCTTGATCAAACTTGGGAACTATTACAAGAAAATAGTATTAAAAGTAAAATACCTAAAGTTATTATTGTCAAAGTGTTCACATTTATAGCAGTAGGCAGCTGTTTCCTGCAAAAAAAAAAAACAAAATAGAAAACAGTGTGCACTACCCTTTCAGCACCAAATGGCAGACAGTTAGTCGTCAGGCAGTGAACATAGTGGAGCATTATATTTCCCTCAGGAGACGGTTGATGCCAAAAACAGAGCTAAAAGAGTGAATACTGGAATTGCATTCACCAGGAAGCTGGTAACAGGACAACAAATGGATGCTGCTGAACGTGTAATTAAACAAGTGAGCTGAAAAGGTCACCATGTCACATTAAAATGTGAAGATATGTCAGTGATGTGTTCACTGCTTGTTTCTGCTGCCCCCAAGTAAAATTGGTCTCTGCTAAGCAATTTCATGCTGAATTATATCTAACAAAACAGTGTAAGATGCAGATAGACTGCAGCTGAGCTGGTCAGAAAGGATGCCAGCTCTCAGTAAATCAGTCGACAGCATCACATCATGTCCCCTGCTGCTGTTTTTGGCAAAGCAGTGTAAACTTGAGCTTGTGCTTCTGTTTGGGGCAGAGCTCTTTCCAAGCCACCAGCTAGTTTCCTCCATCCAGATGGAAATCAGATGCAAGCTTTTGTTCACAAAAGTCGTGAAAAAGCATTGCATGCCACCACAGTCTGGAGTAAAGTGGAAGTTATCCACCTTGAATTCAGCCTGTTAAAACTACTCACACCACTGCTGCACTATAGTAAATGCTGAAGGATATTTGTTGAGGAGTGAGGGCTGGAGAGTGTGACTCTTCATTAACCGACTGAGAAGTGGATATGCAGGGCTCAAGCAAGCTGACTGGTGTCCCCTGATTCATCTTCACACTTAATGTGAAATAACACTTGGACTTACATCAACAAAGTTTTGTGTGTGTGTCTGCACACGTTCCATTTTTTTCCCCTATTGTAGTTTTTTGTTTACACAGCCAGTGATTTCCACTTGTTTTTCTGGCATCTTGATGACTTTAAGTCTAATGTTCACTCTCGCTTGCTCTGTTTTTGGTCTCTACCAGTTTTCACCTAACCAAGTTTTCTAGCTGTTGGGTATGTTTCTGCGTTGCGTGGCCCACTGCACATGTTCATTTGTCATGAAAATTAAACTCACTCCAGGCTCTGGGAAAGTTTCACAAATAGAAAATAGAAAACCTCCATGGATCAAATCAAAAATAAAAATACAGCTGGTGTCCTATTGACGGCTTTACTAAGGTCTCTGTTGTGATCAACAACATAGGCCTATCCAGGTTCCACTTAATTAAGTGTAGCTATATTTTAGAAAAAAATAAGACTATACAGATGCAGAAAGACAGAGTACATGAAAGCAGGAACGAGAAAGAACCTCTATCTCGCGAAGTCTTAGGGATCTAGGGTGAAGAGAACTTTTCAGAATAAGATATGGTTTAGCTTGTTTCACTTGGTATGGCCAGCAAAACAGCTTGTTCCTTTTACTTTTCACTTGGTGAAAGGAGGTGGGTAACTGAAGTACAAATCCTTGTCATCCTTGACCTCAAGGACTGGAACTAAAGTGGGGCTTCTGCATGAAAAAGTCAGGCCAGCACAATAGAAAATGGGCAAAGATGAGAGAAAAGGTTTTTGAATCTCTGTAAAGTGCCCCGGGTAAGTGCGTCTTAGGTGGCTCAAAAACCCTGTGATGTACAAAAACCAAAATGTTACAAGAAACCCTGAACATCGCTTGTTTTTTTTGTTTTTTTTATTATTTATCTCTGAGCTGAAACGGCAGCAATCACAGATGGAACTAAAGCCAAGATCATGCCTGCTCCATGCTCTGAGAAACACTTAAAAAATGCTGTCTTTGGAAAATAAACAGCCTTTTAGAGTAAGTGAGTTGACCCAGCAAGGAAATGTCAAAGAAAAGTTCTCCTTGTGCATGCTGCATGAATCACTTATGTCCAGAACACAGTGTCACCGAGGCCAGAGAGACCAAAACCGACAATACGAAGCCATTCTTTAAATATGTTTTTAAATTGTCCTATTGTTTCCATGGCAACCACTAATCGCAGACTTGATTCTGAAGAAAGTGCCATGACCTCCTGACCTCACATCTACAAGGAAATATTAAAGATGCACTGCTGACCTCATCACATGTAAACTGAGATATTTACCTTAATGCGTTGGTTAAGTCTTTATCTGCTGTGAATGTTTTTCCAGGATGAATAACATGACTTCATTCAACTGAATCATGTGAAGGAGCAGAACACAAAATACAGGAAAACGCAATAAGAATAGACTGAAGAAAAACAAAGAATAAACAACAAGAATACTCTGTAAAGAGCTAAAACAAAATAAGATATACACTAGCATAGTGTGGAATCAGGATTATAGTGGATGCAAGGGGAAGCACAAACTATGTAAACAGTAGAATAAAGTAAAAAAGGACATTTTTATAGAATGAGGTGGTGATGAACTGTGGTGACCAGGCTTTGGAAACGTGCACCATGTTTGACAGCTTTCCAGATGGATCTCTCTCCTTCTTCCTGTGGTACTGCAGGTCGGCCTCTCTTTGCCAGGTCATCTAGGAGGATGTGATCATTGCTAACGTGTCAATGACTCTCCTCCTCGGGGGGACGGCTGGCGAACAAATTCCTTGGACTGTTCATACATCAAAAGCAGTCAATAAGTGCTACTGATGCTGCTGCTTCTCCTCTGTAGCAAAATGTCACTGACCTCATGTGTAACTGTTATCTGTCTCACTCACCAACCTGCCATATGTGACCTGAGTCGATATGTACTCTACTTTAGCTACATCTGACTTACTGATAGATTAAAGGAGAAGCCATTATCTATCTTAGAGCTGCATTACAGAAAGGATTTTAATATGGGACATCCACCAGAGAACTCTATCAATCCTTACTTTCGATCACACACTGTATTCATCCTACCTTCTCAGAGTTAGTCAGCAATTAAAAGGAAAACTGATTTATTACAATGCGGCTTTTGAGCTTGAAAGTTCCTTCTTGGGTTTGGAAACAGCAGCTATTTTTTTTTTTTTAAATCTTGGTTATTATTTATGTGGGCTGGAAACATGCAGATTTGCCAGATGAGCAAATTTTTGAGCAGAAAAAATGTGAATGTGCATAGCCTATACGTATTATGCAGCGTATCGTCCCAGTATTGTGGGAATTACCTCTGCACTGGTTTGCACCTCAAGAGTTACCTCCAGTGGATGGCCATATAGGGCCTACCAAGCCCCCTGAACCAAAGGGTTCAGGGGGTCCAGAGCCTTTCTATGTGCAAATATGTGGAATGTGAGAATTTCAAAGCCACCATCACTGTACATAATCCAGGGTTTCTGTCTGGGGGTTGGGTTTGTATGATCATCTGACTGCTCGTGTTTGGTGCCCCTGTTGGGCCGATTTTAACCAATTGTGTGTACAAGGATATCAACATTTATTTTGGTGAGTACAGTGTTATGTCATAAACAAAAGAACAGATAGCCTGAGCTCCAAAAATAAAACAGAGGTTCAAATAAACCATGTTGTTTCTTTATATATTCATATATGGGTGTGCAGCACATTTCTTGAGATGTGGCAGCCTCCACACTCCCAAGCAATCCACTGTGTCTGTACCTGTAATGATGCTGAGCTGTAGCTTTCTGCCTCGTTTCCTTCTTTGTCCCCTTTCATTCCCTGGGATCTTAGGAGGTGTGTCTCCCTGCTATCTTTTAGAATTCTTGGAATGCGAGTTTGCTGCCTTTGGGTTTTTTTTGTTTGTTTTTTGTTTTTTTCTCCCAAGGCCTTCCATCCTCCTTCTGATTTTATTGGCTTTCACCTCTCCTTTTCTATCTCCCTCCTGCTATTGCTTTTGTTCAGCTGCAAGAGAGAATCAGTGAGAATGAAATGATAAATAATTGGTGTAAAGTGTGGATCATCATGGTGGTCGTATTTACAGCCATGCGAGCTATAGAAAGATGATTGATATGATTGTTCTAATTTATGACGTCATTCTGCGGGAAGTTTAAAAAAGAAAGGAACTTTTCAGATGTTTCTCTGTGGGAGAAACACGACCGTGCTCATTACTGGAACGTGAGCTGCACTATAGAATAATAAATCATGTATATACTCTGCTCTACGATGAGGTTTTCATTCATTCTGTGATGTATTTCCAGAGATGGACAGCATATCTTACGTTTTCAGAAAGCTAAACAGTTAACCGGTTTGTTTACTGATTATTAGGACACAAGTATTTAAATGCAGCATGTAACTCATCTTTATATCATGTAGTGATATTTGCTTGGCATATACAGTCCACTAATACATGAAATCCTCAGTCAATTAATAAATAAATCAAACTTAGAATATGTTACTTCGAAGTGTTCCGTTGGCTTTTTAGCAACGCTAGCACTCATAAAAAAGCCAAAGGGGTGAGGCTATCCTCAAGCTTCCACATGACACTGCAAATAAAAATAACTGTGTGAAGTTCAACATGCTGCATGAATTAAAGAGCCCATCTGAATTTTAAAAAGTCCCTGTGTGTGTTAAAGAGGGTTATCAGCATTCAGTGTAGCAGCACTGGGTACATGCTAACCAGACTACTGAGACACCAGTCAAAAGCAAAATGATCAGGACTGTCAAACTAACTAAGCTGCCAGGGGGAGAAAGACAAACTTCATCCATCGTCTAATATTTCAGGGGGCCCGGAAAGATGATTGGAGGACGTCTCTGACAGCCAGCTGAAGACTGACTCCACTGATGTGCTTTCAAGACACGTTCCATCCCTTTACTCGTTTTCTCCATCTCCACCTCTTCTCAGAAATAATGAGTGATTGATTTATCAGTGATTTATGACGGTTATCAAGAGTCGCAGCATTAGCATGGCAGATTCCATCCAAACACCAACACACCATCTGCACAAATGTTCTCTTCCTGGTACAACATGTACACAAACACATATACACACACATACACACACACACACACACACACACACACATGCAGTCACATTCACACATGTAGTCACACACTCTTGCAGCCTGTGTAGGTGTGCACCCTGAGTTACACATAAACCAAAGCATGTTCATAATTATATACACAGGAGAGGTGTGGGTGGGAGGACAGTCTGTGCACAATTTGGGACATTGTCAGTTAGTTTTGTTTTTTTGTTTTTTTTTTTTCATGAATTTGTTACATCATTCATGAAGAGACAAACTTGAAACAAATGTTTCTTTGCCTTTGAGGATTTTGTGCAAATTCATATTGGAGTTGAATTTGATTACTTATTATTTTAGCCATGAGAGGGCGTCACCTCCCCAGTGAGATGGCTTGGTGCGGGCGACAGGGAGCTCTAATCTTCAAACTGGCTGAAACAAGAGAGCGCCACCCACTGCTTGTTGCCCGTCTCGTTATTTCCCTGTTCTTAGCAGAGAAGCAGTTGTTAAATTCAAACATGTGGTCAAAATCATGTTGGTATGATATAAATGCTGACCTGTGCTCTTCTGAATTGTGAGGATTTCTCAAATGCTGTTAAGTGCATGTCCAGTATTTATCTTAAGTCCTTTGGTATAATGCTGTTTCATGCTAGTGGTGCCATTTTCTCTGTGGGTGGTGGAGTGAACAGTGGCAACATATTCTTATTTAAACATTTTTCTTGTGTTATTTTGAGTTATGAAGGCACAGGAAGTGCTGAATAGAGTTAAAACATGTACAGTGTGTGTAAATAAGGACTGGCAGAAGTTTATGAAAGAGCAAAATATGTGTCTTCATCCAGGACCTGTTACAAATGCAAAGGCACAGATATATAAAAAGTGCACAGACACAGATATATAATCAAATGCAAGCATATGTAGTAGTAAACCATACAAACAGACTCTGGTTTGCAATGTAGCACAAAAGAAATGTGGAGCGTTTAATGAGCACTTCCTCTTTTCCTGACATAGGTTAATATAAATATGTAGACTACAGCAGTTAAAGTTTTTTTTTAATCTTGTCTGTACGCATTACTTCCTGTCAAATCTAAACCCATTTAAATATTTGCCACAGTCAGAGGCTTCTACTGTCTGTTGTACAGCAGGTTTGCTCCAAGCTGCCATTAGTCAGCCCCCACTGCTTTCTAAAATCTATTAAATACAGCTTGCATAGTGCTGCACTGACACTCATAATCCATCATTTGAAATAACAAATGTATAGATGCTTTTTTTCTGTCATAATTTGATAATGCCGCAATCATTGTAGTTGTTTCTGAAATGTCACTGTGCAGCACTAGCTTCTGTAAGTTTTTTACTCTCACAAGAATATAATAGTGGAAACTCTGGAAAAATTAAAAATCACATTGTATGATTATCCCTCCAGTTTAACTTCTAGTACACAAGTTAAGGCAGCTGTATGTCTGCTTGCTGCACTTCATGGTTTATTGAAAGCAAATGACCCCTGGGAGGTAAGTCAAAACCAGTAGAACAGGCAGTTATAACATCACTAAACCAATATACTGTACAAGGCTGTTTAAATGTTGTATGGGCATGTATTTATTTATTAGGTATTCATTTATTCATACAGCACAGGTTCATGTATCAGTTATTACTGCAAGGCACTCTCTTAATCACATCACTCCTCCTTCCATCCATTCACAGGGAAACACCCTGAGAGATTTGTGACTGGACACGTACAGAACAAAAAAATAAAATAAAATAAAATAAAATAAAATAAAACAAGAAAACAATCATATTCACACCCAGGGGCAATTCATGTTATCCCTGATCTGCTCGTGAGCTGTGGAAGGAAACCAAACCTACATGTAAACACTAGAGAACGTGTAAAACTCCACAGAAGAAGAACCAATGCAAAGAATCAAGTCCCCAGGACTTTCTTCTTGTGAGGTGATGCTGCTAAGCACTAAGCCACTGCAGAGACTTGATATGAAGAATAAAGGAAGAAAGGAAGAAAAAAACACACCTGTTTCACCCTGTAAGCTTCAAGACAACTGAGGTGTGGATTACACAAAAGACACTGCAACTCATTTTCAAGATGTTGATGAAACAGCGTATGTAAACAAACTTGAGCATCCTTCTATTACTGTACTTCGAAAGAGGGAAAAAAACACCTAAGAAGGTTCTTGCTGTCTGAATTCTCACTGGTTGTTTTTCAGTTCACACTTATTGAAGTTAAAATGTCGGGATTAACCTTTGCAACCCTGATATTGACTCTAGGTTATTAGCATGCAGTGTGAAGACGTTTATCCGGCAGTAATTTTAAGTGCTCAATAATTTAATTCAACATCAGTGGTGAAATCAAGCAGAAAAAGTGTTCTGTTCTCTGATCTAATTGTTGGAGCACGAAAGGGATTTAATCAGGGTTGGTATTATCATGAGTTTACACCAAACAATTGGTGTTGTGTACATGTGTAAACCAAAACCATGGTTTAATACAACCATGTCACTTGACATGGTTGTATTATTCTTTACATGAAAACATACGTTACTAGATACAGATGACTGACATTTGAGACCCAGCACTGCATGGAGATGCCCTGTCAGCTTCAGTGGTGTGATACTGACTGGAGAATGTCACACCTTATTCAGAGGATTTTGATAACAAGATGTTTTTTTTTTTTTGGCAACACCACATGGTACTGGCTGTCCATCCCTCTACAACATTCAGCATCCGAGGACCCATTGTTCTGTTCATTTTCCATTCCACTCAAAGTGAAAGCTACTTATCTCAGCTTGCCAACACAGATTCTCACTAATTTTACTTTCTATTTATGGTATTTCAACACATGTTGAGTTGTTGTCAAGCTCCTGCTCACTTTGAGGCCCACAAACTGGCTACCTGCCTCTGAAGCCGCTGGAACTGAAGGGATAGAATGAACTTCTTTTAGTTCTCACCAATACACAGATGTTACATCGGTCAAATTATCAGCAGTCAGCAGTGTCAGTCCCTGCTGAAAATTCATTCCCACTGGAAAACATTTACACAGGAGGCACACTATCTCTGATTCTCACCAAATTAGTGCAAAAGTCAAAACAAATAACCAGGATTTATAGACTAATATCTTACCAAAGTGAAATTTCATTTCACTTTAACTTCACAGTAAACTGATGTAACTTCTGCTGAGTCTGTTTGATTTTACACATGGAGCCGTAGAATTCAAATGACTGAAACTGGTTTTTATTGTGCAGATTTTATGCTCACAGCAGAATTTTCCCAAAAAATTTTCTGGAGCTTCAGTCTTTCTTTAAAGGAAGCTATTGGTGGCGCTTTGTTTTGTTTTTTTTAGCTTCCAAATACCAATTTGCAGACTCTTGAATCATGCTGAGACTTTGTAATCCATCTCAGTGAAAAACAAGTATGCATGTATGCATTATATTACAGAAGTACAAAGCTGGTAGGTTGGGCAGTATTCTAACTTTAAAAATGAATGGAAACTGGAAATGTAAAGTGAAACTACTAAGTGCAAAATAAGTTAAATAAAGCATATTTAAAAACACTACAGCATAGCTTATATAATGGTGAAGAGTCATGTATAAGGCAGTGTTTCCTATAGCTTGCCCTTATGCCTCAAAGCACAGCAACAATTTCAAACTAAGAGCATGTTGGAAGGGGAGATGATATGTTTGCCTCTGTAATTAAAAAGCACCAATCAGATGCGACTGGAAAACAATAAGGGAGTGAATGATGTGTCCCTTTGAATGGAGGTGAAGAAAGATCACACATGGGAGGAGACAGATAGCACAGGAGTAATGGGAGGACAAGCTCTGATGAGTCTGATCATAACTGCCTTCATTTTTAAAAATCTGCTCATTATAGGATGAAAGATTCAATAAGTAGGGAATCGTGAAAACGATAAGACAGAGGGTGGTGATGGTGATGGTGAAAGAAAGAAGAAACGGAAGAGGAAGACAAGTATTTTTGACCATTAAATAGAGGCGACAGTCTTTGTTTGAGAACAGAGGGAGGCTGCGAGGAGATCGACATGTAGGGGATCAACAGTGACAGAGAATAAAAGAGCAATAGAAAGAGAAAGGGGGAGGTTTTGAAGCTCCCTTATTTAATCTTTGTCTCAGCCAAATGACTCTGCTTCCTCCCCTGGAAATACATGAGGTTATGAAAATGGCACATCGGAAAATTTCAGAGGTTATAACAGCCACGTTAATGGATAAGTATGGGTCCATTTTAATAAAACGCTCATCTAACTGTGTTGAAGGTTGGTATCACTGAAGCACATCTCTGTCCTCAGTGACTAGTGAAGTTTGCTATGATTACAGTGGCCAAAGAGGAAGAAAGAGAAAACAAACAAAAAAAAAAAAGATTTGACTTCTGAAGTTCTTTCTCAGCCACCCACAGAAAAAAGTAGCAGAAGCCTCATCATGAAAACTCATCAGCTCCAGCTGCTCCAGGATCTGCATCGGGCTTTTAACCTGGATCCACATGAGGCTACGGTGGTATGGAGTGGGGGTGGTGAGATTCAGGCTGGATTCAGATTTATTTTCTGTCTGTCACTGTTTCCGACATTGGTGGAAATGTAAGAATATATTGTTTTACATCATTTTAACTTTAAAGTTCTGTTAAAAGTGCAACTGAACAAAAGAAAACACAAGAAAACTAAGATAGAAAGCCTCATACAGTTGTAAATACATTTCCATAAATGTGGAAAACACACTGTTTACATCTCATTTGTTGATTTTTCTTTTTATAGAGAATTTAATGTAATGTTAAAAATGAAACCTACCAAGAAACCACGCATTAACAGCAGTTTGTTTCATATTTGGTTTTAAATTCACATTTTTCTAGTGAATACTGAGCCAATGATTGGAGATGGAGTTTGAACATAAGTTGATATTTCTAACTCTTATGAACTCTCCTGTGTATTTTCATCTTAATACTGGACTGTAATGAGCAGAACATATCTCAGTGTTAGACACACACACACACACACACACACACACACACACACACACACACACACACACACACACACACTCACTCAGCTACATCCATCTGACTGACCTGATTATGACCTCAGAGATTTGAGTGCATATGTTTCACTGCCAGTGTATGTGTGTGTGTGTGTGTGGTGTTGATTCATAGCTGTTCTTAGCATTAAAACGAGCTGAAGGGCACTGCTAATGGAGCAGGGACAGTGGCAGCCATATTTCTACCACCAGGCTGCACTTTCCACACATCTCCAGCACACAGAAGCCATATTCTCCCCTCAGTTACAGCCCCAGTCATATAAATTGTTCCAGGTATAAGTGCTGAGACCTTTTCAGTGAAGGACCTGGGCCTAAAATTTATAATGCAGTGACTCACCCTGGGACAGGGCTTGTTAAACATACGAGTGTGTCTGTAATGTGGGGACCCAGCAAAAGAAACAACAACACCCATTTGGGGTCCTTAACCTGGGAAGAAATCAGGATGGCAGCTGTAGCTGTGCTACTGTTGCTGTTGCTCCTGCGACTAATGCTGATACTATCGTGTGATCAGGTCTTTAGAATAATAAAAGCTGAATTTGTTCCATTCACAGTAAAGCTAGCAGAACAGTGAGGGAGATGTCAATCAAGCCCAGTTTATGTTTAGTCATTGTCAGTATATATCATTAGTGTAACAACATTGTTAAGTTTTAATTTAGCAATTTTTTGTCTTTCCATGCTTAAAGTTTGTCTGCGACATGTTAATGCAGCGTAGCTTGTCATGCTAAAGTGCACTGTTGAGACTGCATTTGGTAGCATCGAGCATTTAGTGACTTTACTGAAGATGTTACACACAAGAGAAACCCTGTGACTGTCATGTTTCTTCACAGTTGCAGGGATGTGGGTTTGTGTAGGGCTGGTGCTTTTGTTTTCATATAGAAAATACAGCGTGTTGGGTTGCTTTGCTTATATATTTTGTATTTTATTTCTTCTTTTTGTAATATTATTGTGCATACTTTTTTTGTTTCTGAACTTTCTTTCAAAAGATACTGAGAGCATGTCTGCGAGGGAAACCCTGTGAATGTCCTGATTCTTTACAGCTGCAACTTGCTGTGGCTGAGGGTTGGCTGCAACAGCAAATTGCCTCGAGACATTCCGGGGAAGTGTGTCCTTCCTTTCTCCAGAGCAGGAAAAGCACAGGTGTTAGCGATAACATTAACAATGGCTCTGCTCTTTTCAGGTGTCCCAGTACGGCAGTGAACACAATGCCAGGACTCTGAAACTGAAGCAGCTAAATGGAATTCAGACGTCATTCATTTTATTATTTATACTTGTGATTTCCTGCTGTGACACATCATAATGTATTATTTGAAAAAGGCCAATCGGTCAAATGAGCCTGACTTTTGCCCAAAGCAAAAGCTTGATGGGAAGTTATTTAAAACGCGAAGATGAAAACCTGGAGAATCACATCTTCTTCTTGGGAAAAAAAAATCACTTATCAACACTGACATCATATGTCATTACATTTATCAGCATAAATTACAGTGGTCTCTGTTATTAGCCGTCTGAGTATTAGATAAGAGATAGAATTTGATGGCTGGAAAAAGTATTAAATCTTGATCCAGTGGCAGATATGTAGCAACAAAAGAGCAGAGCAGAAATGAAAATATTAGTAGAGAAGATTGATGACACATAACGCTGGTGCAGAATAGCCTCAGTGTTGTGTAGCTCTTTTACAAAGTCGCTGAATGTGACCTGCAGCTGTAAAGAACTGGGTTGTTAACACCTGCACCATTACACAGTGATGATGGAGGAGGAGTCGCCCCTTTACTAGAACTGGATCTGGTCCCAGCACCATCAGGTGCAATTTGAATTTTAACTTTAAAGGGTCAGTTCACCCAGATGACACACATGCGCGCGCACACACACACACGCATACACACACATTTGCTGCATATAGATAAATAAACACATACATTTCTATATAAAATTAAATAATTTCTGTATCTTAATATTGTTATATGGACCAATATCACACACTAGATGTTTGGAAATATAGATCATGTAAGTTTCAGGTGTTGCCAAACACCAGCAGGACCTGGGAACTCTCATGGACTATAGTTTGAAATTCTCTAGTTTATCAAAAACATGCCAGGCAAACTCATAAGTAACTCCCAATAAAAATGTATAGATATTTACTACTACATCAAGCTACAGCTACACCAATACTAAAACTGAATATTTACAAAAATCTGCGCTGGAAGGTTTTATTGAACCTGTAGTACAAAGATGCTCAGCTTTTTTTTTTTTTAATCTTAGAAAATGATACTTAAATACACACTTACAGCCTCAGTCCAGGGTTACATTGGATGTTAGTGTGTGTGTGTGTGTGTGTGTGTGAGAGAGAGAAAGGCTAAGTTTTATAATTTATAATATTGTTGAGCAATAACAGTCCTGTTCAAAATGAAAGAAACGTCTAACAGGTAGACAGAAGGAGAAAGGGTGTGTGTGTTCCGGGGGGACGGCGGGGGCAGGAAAGAAAAGACACAGCAAAGAGAAAGAGGGGTGAGGGAATAGGAACAGAGAATGAAGGAAGAGGAGGAAGAAAGATGCGGAGAAAACCCTCGGGTTTCCCTGCGGAGAGCGTTAGACAGCTACAGATGGAGAACAAGGGTGAGGGAGAGACAAAAGAGACTATTGTGGTTGAAATGAAAACACTCCTCTCAACCACACACACACACACACACTCAGCAAAGAGTGATGCTGATAACACCTATATTTCTTCTCTTCTGCTGCCGGTCTGATCTTTAATATGAACTGAGTGATAGCGTGTATTTGGAGGCAAGAATTTCTTTTCCAATCTTTTGCTTCTCCTCTGTTATTGTTTTTCCCCTCGACCAGTCAACGTGAATGTAACAAATACTGCTGAGGTCAGTGGTCCTCACAGATAATATTTCTCCTGCTGCCTGAGAGCTCTTCACTGTTTGTCCTCCCTCAGTCTCATGAACAATTAGAGACTCTCGATTTCTCTTTGCCATTTTGGCTCTTTGTCTTTTACCTCTACCTTTTATTTTGTCTCTGTCTTACACACACGATTAGCGCACAGCTTTTGTGGACTGACAGTATTTTTACACGGGATCACTCTGCTTTCATGCTTGCTTTAGCCAGTTTTTTACACTCTTCAAATACTCACAATATGCATCTGATATAAGCGTTTGTTTGAATCAAGCAGGTGATGTCCTCTAAATCCACATAACTTTGGAAAAGATGCATTGTTTGGATTCACTTTTACCTGATCAATTAGCTATTTTATTAGCAAATTTTATCTTCCTAAGTCACAATGTCCTCGCAGGCAGCAAAACATTTCTGAGCTGATTATGTGCATCAAAGACTTTATTTCATCTACTCGGGCTGAATACACTCAAACCAAAGGACTGTCAAAACATATGATATTAACTTTTTGAAATGAATCATTCAAGTTCCCATGTCATAGTTCTGTCTTATTTTTGTTAGGTTTCATTTTCTTTTTTTCTTTTTTTTTTAAACATGCTGAAATGAATGTTATCGCTCACTGCTTTAGTTCTGTCTTGAGGCTTTTATTTATATTTTAAGATCATACATCATATGAGTATCTTTGTCAAATTCCAAGAAATAATGTCTTTCTTTTTAAAATCTTAGTTAACAACATTAAAACTTAGCAAGTTTTGGGTTTGTGATTTTTTGCAATTCATAAACTGCATTTTAACACAGGGATAATTTTTTTGTTTAAACACATTTTTAGAACTTAAGAACTTAACATTTAGTGGAAGGACATTTTTATCTCAAATTACTGCACTGAGTCTTAAAACCAAACTTCCTTTTTTACCAAAAAGCTTGAAAATCTCAGGAAAAAATACCTAGAAAACCTTCTACTGTACAGTACCCTCTGTTGCCGTGTTTGCTGAGTGCTGTAATAGACTTGTGGCATTTCTCTTTCTCTCTTTCTTTCTTCCTTTCACTCTTTTTTTCCGTGTTTAACACAAAAGTTTCTTTTAATCCACAAAAACTCAGCTCTGAACTTTGCCCAGTCAAATATTTGTGCAGCGGATTTGATCATCTGAAGTTATGAGAACCAATTTTTTTTTTCTCCCTCCATCGTTCTCGATCTCTGTGCGACTTATTTATGATGGCAAAAAGAAAGTATAGGGTTTGGAGACACAGGAGAGATGGCTAGACTCAGAAAGGAAGAAGGAAAAAGGTCAAGCTCAAGACAAGATGGATGAAGACGGAAAAGAAACAGAGACAGAAAAACAAAAATAGAACGAGTGACACGGAGCGAGCGTCACAGAGAGAATCCTCCGGGGAGATCTGGAGATGAGATTCATAGGCAACCAGAGGGGGGTCGAAATTAAAGTTTCACAGAACTTAAAGTAAAGCCTATTTATGGGAGCAATTTTCATATTCATGCAATATTTCACACCCCATACACAGTCGCAAACTCACATACACACACACATGCCCCCACAGACACAAGTTCTTCTCCTGATGATAAGAGGCTCTATACTCACCCCAGAAACACATTCAGAGAGGACAATTCAGCCGGCACATTGCATAAGTTCTAAAGTGAGATCTTAAAATAGCAAAGATAGCAATTTACAGAAAACATAAACACAAAGAGAGGCCAACTTAAGGGGGGAACTTCATGTGTACTTCATATTCATAGAGATTCGATATGAGCGAGGTCTGTGGAAGTGTGACTCAGCCTTATGCAAGTGGACTAATGAAGGCAGACTCAACCAAGTGTACAAAAAGTCTGACATCATACGGCGAAGTAACACCAAAAGTTTTTCTTTCCTTCCTCGGCTGCAGGAGCAGATTCAGCCAGGTCATTAGAGCTGCAGCATGTAGCATTTTCACACTAGTCCTTTTATTACTGCTCAGTCTGAACCCTCTATATTTGTCAGAGTGTGAGCTCTTCCCTCCTGTTCCCCTGAACGTGTTATTTACTTCCTGGAAGTGATGGAATCTCATTGTACCTGAAACTAATTTAAGTGGCTGCTCAACACACACACTTGCCCTTTGTGTTATATTGCTATGTAAATCATTTCCGCTTAATGTTCTGATGTTTTGAGACAAAAAGAGAATTTGATGCTGTGAGGTCTTTAGCCACTGTCACTGTGTGACGAGGTGGATATGTCAGGGGATGGCTGGTTGTAGTCCTGAAAAATACTAAATCGGTGCAGACAATCATGGTTGCCCAGACAATGGGGAGTTTGCAGTCAAATTTAGTGCAAGTTTTCCAGAAAACTGACAAAAGAAAAATAAAAAAAAATTCTACTGTTCTGGAAATATTTGGCTTATTGAGACAAACAACTGATGGAAACAGAGAATGCACAGATAAACAGGTGTATGGAAACACACACACACACACTTCAGTATCCAGCCTCAGCTGTTCTTTGCTCAGCATAATGTGTATTTAGCAAATGTTAACATGCTAATACAAAGATGGTAACAACACATGTTAGCATTATCATTTCTACATGTTCTTCATGCTGATGTTTGCACCTACAGAGCCACTGGTTTGGCTGCAGACTTTTAAAAAAGGTTTATTGCAAATAGATGTTCAGAGCTCAACGAACAAAACTGCTGTCACCCTCACTGTATTAGGAATTATTCAGGATTTATAAGAATTATAATCATCATCTGTTTTTCTTTTTTTTTTACTTCCTCTCCTTCTTCTTCTTATTATTTAATCAGGTCGTCCCATTGAAATCAAGCCGTCTTTTGCATCATAAGCATCAAAACAATTACAGATCAAACCCTCTTTATGGTTGGATACCAAAGAGGTTATGTGGAAAAAATATATTTTTTGTGATCTGGCGAATTGATTCTTTGAAAACCAAATAGAACAACAGAGTGCTGCTTTACCAGACATAATAGAAACATACGTCTTCAGTTATAGCTGCTGTCTCCTGTGCTTCCTTGTGCTTTGTATTGTCCCTTCACAGCTACCATAATGGGAAACGTGAAAGGAGACCCATTAATCCTAATAATTTGCTTCACGTTGGGGTAGCTGCCACTGCACATGTGGTGTGATGTATTAGAGTAGTCGTGTAAGAAAAGATGACAGCATGAGAGGCTGAGCTTTGTATAATTCCCCAACGGAGCCTTTATTAGGCCGTAAACCGATGTTTTGATTCACAGGAAGATTTCCGTCCTGCTGGACCTGATGAAGATCTCTCTGTGAATCTAATGAAGATGTCAGTGGAGCATTATACAGTGTACAGACTCACATCCCTTCATCTTTTGTACTATGTGCCTCAGTCACACACACACACATCCTGTTAGCAGGTGCTGGGCTGTCTGTTTTTCTCAGTAGTCATGAGACACTAATGAATTATTTCCACATGTATTTTGAGATGGGTTGATTGCTGCAGTCAAAGTGACCCTTCAGCAAGGAGACTGACAGCATCCGTCTCTCTCCACACTGCATTTAGCAGGTGGCATTTGATGGGAATTAATGTACTACACTGAAGAGGAGGAGGGGGCTGGTGATGACGTGGGTCAAAGGCCATCAGATGAGTCACTACCAATATCTTCTTTAAAAAAACAGGAAGGTTGAACAGCAACATATACGTTTTAAGGGAAATGTGGTTTCACTCTGCTTAAAAAACAGCATTACAATACCACTGATGATGATGTAGCATCTATGCTGATGTGCTGTGAATCCCTCAGTTTTGACTGCAGGCTTTTCACCCCACCCTCAAGTGTGGCATTTTGTAAGAACAAGGCTGTTTTCTTTCTCTTTCTAAAGAGAAAGAAAACATATGTGGCGTGAACTATTTAGACCCCAATGTCTTGTAGGAAAACTTAATAACTGAGTATTTAAAAAAGAAAAGCATTTTGCAGATACTCATTACTCATTGCAGATTTATCAAGAAAGTGGCTTTTGTGCAAATTGTGTACTGCAGTTTTCAGAAAGTTAGGAAGCTGTGTGTATTCACTGCAGCGTATTTACCAAGCCAGCAGCTCATTATGCAGTCAGTTCCTGGACTGATCCTGGTTCTGCCCTGCAGGAGCACTCTGCAGGGGGAGGAGAGCTCAGAGAAGCAGTTCAGAGGCAGGATTTCTATGAGACCAAAACGCCACAAATTTACTTTGGCCAACTCCACCTGAAAAAACAACAAACTGTTACTATGACTCAAGATATTATTCATGACGTTATGAGACTATAATTCTTATCATATATCTGATTACTAATTCATGAGGAAGCAATAAACAAAATGAGATGGTGGACAGGTGGACAGATGGAGCAGGTGGAGGTGAAGATGGTGTCGATGGATGTTAATACCGAGGTAAATGCAGCCTAACAAACACTTATCAACTTATCAATATCTTATCAGCTGACACAACACAGATAAATTCAGCTGCAGTCTGTAGTGATTTCACAGTTGATTCATGATTAAGTTTCAAATCCAAGTTTGATGAACACAAACATCAACATCTGCCCAGAATTCATTTGTTACAGTAATAAAATATTGTGTTCATTGATAATAGCCTAGTTGTTTAATTTTTCTTTCTAATAATCAGGTTTTAGTTTTATTCAAACCTACAGTCGGTGCACATTTGTTTTCCCACTGCAACCTTCTCCTGTTTCTCCTGTAAAGACAGCATCCAGGAGTTCTGTAACCTATGGGATATCTGCAGTAGTTTCAGCATTTAGCCATGGTGGTTCCTTCATCTCAGGAATTCAGTGTGTCTTGTTCAAGGTCACTTTAGCAGGAGAGAGGTTTGCCAAAAGGGGATTTGGACCCATGTTGTTCTCTGCAACCATTTGGAGACTAAAAGCACCCTGTTCCAGAGTGGTACCAAATATTATCTTTATCTTACACATATATGCCATCTCCATGTTAAATATTCAAACTCAGGGTGTAATTTGTATTCTCATGGCTGCTCCACTACTCAAAATGGAAAATACATATATTCTGTATCATTTCGTACACTTTTTCATTATGTCAAATACATATTTATCTTTAATAAGGGTTGGTAACACATCATGCATGTAATGTATTTCAAAAAATATTTGTAATAATAATAATAAAATATATTTTTAATGTTAAAATGAAGTCAAATTTTGACCAAAAAAATCTACAGAGAAACGATTGGTGCATTTAGTGAGTCAATTTACTCCTAATGTTTGGTAAAAAGTAGTGACGCTGTACTGAAGGAAATCATCTCCTTTAGTGCTACTGCCTTTTAGTGACCAGAGAGTTGATGCATCATCACACTCTGCTTGCTTTATTTCCTCTAAATAAGGAGATTGTGGTTTAGGAAGCATTTCACATTAAAAGGAACTTTTTTTCTTGCCTTTTTTTTTTTTTTAATGAAGCTCTATCTGCACATGAAACTTTCTGAAAACATGACATCCAAAAAAGATTTAACTTTACACTTTGGACTAAGGGCTTAATGTCATGCTGATAAATTCACCATGACATTAAGTGTGTATGTATGTGTGTGCTTGCAAAGGCGTGAACACACACACACACACACACACACACACACACACACACACACACACACACACACACACACACACACGTAGCATGGTTTGGAAATGTAATATAATTATGGCCCAAGTGTCAACAACTGAAGTGCTTAACTGAGTCAGAACTTTAAAGTCACTGTCTGCAATTTGACCCGAATTCATGCAAATTTAGGTAAAAAAGAATTTGTTTCCCACATAGTATAACTGGCATTTGGACGTTCCCAGCATTTGGAAGCACTGTTAATGGTAAGATGTCAGCTGAACGTCTCTTTCCTCATGTTTCAAATTTAAGCAGTGAGGTAATTCTTGGTTCTGTTTGACTTGTAAATTGGTGCTTTAACATTAAGTCAATTAGAACGAGTTTAATCCTGAAGCTTGGATGTCTCAGCAAATATGCTGGAATGACTGAGGCCAAGCAGACACTGTGTAATTTAGAGAAGGCTCAACCCAGGAAACTTGACCTTATATTAAATGATGCCTTCAAATGTCATAATGAATTACCAATGCAGCTATAATACAGTTTAGAGTTTCTACTTTACACTAACTGACACAAGTAGATTGCTCTGAAATTTGAGGAGGGTATTCAAGGTCCCTAAAGGATGAGTTCTGATGACATTGTTGATCCCTGACTTTACATCTAATTCCACCATTAGTTACTATAAACATTAGTTAATATAAAAACTAAGATGATGAATATGTTAAAATTATATCCAGTGAGCATAATGCTAGCATTGTCTTGTGATTGTGAATTTGACTCAAAGCACCAAAGCACCACTTTGCCTGAATACAGCCTCACAGAGCCACTAACATAGCTGTACACTCTTACTTAAGCTTAGAACAAAAATCATGACATACAGTACATGGTATATATACAATTTAAGGGATAATAAGATTAAATTTTGTACATTCACCATACATCACAGAGACTACATCTATTTTTTCAGCAAGTAATAGCTGCACTTCCTCAGTCTCATTGTTTCCAGTCATTATGCCAAGCTGTCATGTTTAATCTGACAGTAAAATGATCATTTTTTAAATACAACATCCAGTAAAGCATGTTCTAAGTCTGTAATGACATGACAACAGACATATTTCACTGACAGCGTTGTGTGACTTGCGCAACACTTAAACAATTTCATGCTGCATATTTTAATAATGTAAAACTCCTATTAACTCATTTCCACTGTGATGGAATGCACAAGCATGACCCCCCACCCCCCGATTAGCCTTATTAGAGCCCATTTTCCAATCTGAATATATTGACTGGGTCAATGTTTAAAAGGCACACAAGTGATTAAACACAGCCTCTTGAACTTTACACACACACACAGTCATCAAAAAGCACATATACTGTCTATGCAGCTGGCACGAGAAAGGTCTATAGATACAGATAGATTCAGAATGAAAGCACCACATACACACATGCACACACACATTGTTTTGCTCTGGGTTAATGAAGCAACTTGCACAGCTCAGGATGTTTTCATATGCAAATCCTGCTGAGTAGTAAGAGCCCCAATAAAGTTCCCAGCTGTTCCCGCCTAGATCTGGATGGGTTTGTTTACTACAGAGTGTGTGTCTGTGTGTGTCTATGTGTGTAACTGTGTGCTGAAAGGCTTTATACCTCTGTCTCTGTTAACAGGTGTTTTGTTAACAACCTACACTACCATGGGCTGTTAGCGGTGTCAGTAATCACATACGCACACACCGACAATCACACACAGACTTAGTATTAAACAGCTATGTAATTATGGTACAGGCTTACACACATGCACAGAAACACACGCACACACACCAAACACACACACACACACACACACACGAGGTTTGCTTTTATGTATTTGGGCACTGCATGTATCTCACCAAGCCAGACTGATGTCCACTGACTCACACACACACACACACACACACACACACACACACACACACACACACACACACACACACACACACACACACACAGGTGATTTATCCAATGACCAAAAGTAACCACAGAGGAAAATCCATCTTTATATCCAACTCTATATAATGAGCCAGGAAGATTATCATTACAACCCTCAACTCACTTTCTGCTCACAGTTTGAACACCAATTAATGAGACGGGGCTAAAAAGAAAGAGAAAAGAACAACTTAACGAAAAGAAGTGAGAAAGACACTGAGAGGGGTAATTAGCCACCTGCAAATACAGAAACTCACACACACTGTCACACTCACACTGAGGCACCTGTGCAATCACTGAAGTCAGGAATCATTCCTGAATATGTTTTCTACTTAATGAAAAGCTGAGTCAGTCTTTAAGTAAAACTTAAAATTTCCGGCACGCTGGCGGCCCCAACTGGCCATGACAGGTAACTGTATGAATTTTGAAGATTAAATTCAAGAGAAAACTCGAACAAACCAAGCAGAACATTTGGATTTTGTTCTATGAAGTACCCTGATGTCAAAATGCTTATCATTTTCCAGAGAAATAGGTTAGTACAGCCTGATACTGATTTCGGCATCAGGTGTGATGAGAACAATTACAAGGTCAATTGTCATCGTTAGGTGATCACTATCATTCTACCTTTGTTGTTTAGTAACAGTGAATAAAGGCTATTGAAGAAGTTGTTCTTCAGTTGGAAAACCCTTTGCTAACCTCTCATATAAACAGTATTTCTGTTCCTGAAGTGTCCTTGATCAAGACAATGATTTCATCCAACTCCAGAATGTTGCTCTGTAGCCTGACCTCTGACCTCCCTGTGAGAGTAGGCAGGAAAAAGATGAGGCCACTCAGAGGTATCAGTGGCTGAATCCAAATGTCTTCCCCTCTGGGTTTGTGGACTGGGCCCTCGGTGATGCTAAAAGGTGTTCAAGAGCTTGAAATGAGCTCCCAAATATATTCATAGCTGTTGTGAACAGCTGCACTCAGAGGCAGGGTGAAAAACTGGCTGTCATAGAGAGGAAGCTAGATTCATGCTTTTGGGCAGTCTTTCCTTGAAGGCAATAATAGAGTTGCACTCATTTGTAGACATGAAAAAAGACAAAACTAGTTGAATAGAGCTCAGTTCCTGTCTATTTGAAACCTCCACACACCTGGCCAGTCACTGAGTGAAGTGTCTGTCTGAATGTTGATTTTAGAAAGTAACAAAAACTGTTGGATGCAACCCCACCAGTCTGACAAGCAGTTAGGTTGAAGCACAGTGTCATCAGGTCAAATCTGTAAGGAAGGTGTTAGGCTGTGAGGGGATAATATGTGCAGATGGAACTTCCAGTCTCAGTTGTTGTCATTGATATGACCAATTCAGAGCACTCTACACTGTAATCCATCTCAGAGTATTATTCCCAGTGGGTCTGAATGGAATCCATGCTGGCAGTTTATGCAAAAGGTGCAAAGAGTCTGGTGCTTTGCTGCATGCCTTTTAAGTCCACGAGATGAGTCTGACAGGGCAATAGAATCCAAATGTTTGGACCCTAAGACACTATTTAGGCCTGGTATTAAAATGTAATCAGTATTTGGATCTTTTATCTGGACTGGGAAAACCAAAGCAAGGGCTAAATGCATGAGACTTTCTTATAAAAATACATGCCTGAAGGTCATCTGTGCCAGCAGATTATTCTGACCCACAGGTTTGTTTTGTTGTAAGGCAGCCTCCAGCAGCTGTAGTGGTTATGATGAGAGCAAAGAAGGAGCTCGGATGACGTACTATAAAGAGCAACACAGTCCTCATTAGGATGTAGCTGGGGTGGAGGGACAGGCCAACAAAGCACAGGGCTTTGATATAGGATACTGCTGTTTATTTCCCAATTGAAATCAAGTCTTCATTGTTTTCTTTGTCCATGACCATTCTGTAACCTCTTTATCAATTTAACCATGATGACAGAGGTTATCTAATCTTAAGGAATCTAATCTTAAGGAAGTATTATTTTGAGCTAAACAGTAACCTTTTAACAAACCTGAACTATTAGTTTTGTGGATAAACCTTACCAAACTGCTAATTCGTAAGCTTAATCGCATATTTATTATTGTAATAATGACAATGAAGGTCTGACATACCTCTGATTTCCTTCTTAGATTATAAGCAGCATTAATCCAGCTGGCAAGACTACTTAGGACTAACCTACACATGCCTTTGGCTGTCCATGTCTGTCTGCCTTGCATGTTGCAGAGGTCCTTGGAGAATACCAAGCATTGCTCCCCTTGACCTGGGACAGGTCATGTTTGTTGACAAATCTAAACTTTAATTAGCCTACCTAATTTGCATATTAAGATCCAAACCTAATGCTGCCAGAATTGAGATAGTGAGAATGCTTATTAATACCATGTGTAACTTAACAGATGTCAGATGTGACCTACTGGAACTTTAGCTGGATATTTCTATCCAAATATGCTTTTATGAGACAGATTTAGGAAATATAGCTCACAAATCAGTGCAGTTCAACATTACATGTTCATATGCAAACAAGCGAAAGCACACAGAGCCATAGCTTATGATAGTGCAGTCCACAAACTGGGTGAAAATGGGGACAGTCTTGTTGTCTGTTGTGTGCTTCTCAGAGGTACATTGCATTGATCCATACGTGCCTGTTCCATAAGGGATAAGGGCACTGGGCTAACTAATAAGAGCATCTTATACTGTGAGTGTATGTAGTACAACACCACCACAAAATACAGTTTCCACAATCTGTAAATATGAATCTCTACACTTTGAACAAAAGCTGGAAATAATGTATTTCCACATCTAAGAATATGAATATGATCTTATTTGAATTATCTTTTTTTTTTCTTTCCTTCCGCATCATGGTGGATACATTAGCCACTCAAGTACAAGTTGTGCTCAAAGTTTTACTTTCATTTCAAGAAGCTCAAGATAGAGCAGGGGAATTACGGAGTTTTGTTCCATTCTAATTGCGCTATGTTTAAAATTGTCACCAGACCACAGTGGTGGGTCTCTTGCAACCTAAACAGTGTTCTTGTTGTCTCTTCAGAGAAGTGTTCTGTAAATAGATGTGATATAAATGAAAGTAGAAAAGCTACTGTGTGAGATTAAAAACAAACGTGGCACATGGGGGGCGGACAGCTTCACCGTGGGAGACTGATCAAGTATTCTGACTCAAGTTAAGACTTCTTCCCATTCAGTTAAAGATAGAGGAGGGAGATACATTAAATGTTAAACAGCATTTTTTTTCTTTTTACAATATCAGGTATCTGCACTGAATTTAGCCCATGCTAGTCCTCTCAGATAAAACTGTCATATCTTTAAAAAGTGAACAAAAGGTTCAGATGTGTCAATTTCTGAGTGACAATCACTTTTCTTTTTCTCAACTGCAGCAAAAAACACAAACACACAACAAACTCCTACCCAGACAGGAAGTTAAAAGGTTTCCACACAAGACAAGCAGGTCTGCTGTCACCAGTCCCACCAGATCTGCTCTGTAAATAGACAACTTCCTGAAAATAAAAGAAAAAGAAAACAGTTGTTCTGCAGTATAACATACAGAGACACAGTTGGAAATGGATAAATAATTGCGACTCTCATAAATTAAAGATGACAGAGAACAAAGGCTGTGTACTGCCATGAGAGTTTCCAGAGCAGCATTAAACAGAGCGAATGATGAATAAAATAAAACACAATTACACTATCATTGATAATCACTGTCCTTGGTTTCTTTTACCTCTCACTCAGCCGAAGTCAGGTAAGAGTTTGGACTCATAAAAATCCCTCCAGGGGTAAATAAGTAAACTTAGAATTGCTCAGTTCTACATACAATTTCATGGTTCTATGAAAAGCTGTAATTTGGGGGATATGGGATTTAAGATGATTCATCATCAAAGGAAACTCTGTAGATTCTCTTCCAAAGTTTTTCATTCAGGTCTTATTTTACCATTTGGACTATTTTGAAAGAGAGAATACATAAAAACTCTTTGTAGACATTCACCTTAAAATACACAACAGATGGGCCTAAATGATTAGATTAAATGCAACTCTCATGCAAATCAGTGGCAGTGACACAATATGTAGGCTTATGTGTGGAAGTGATACGTACGGAAAAAGCGAAGTAATGTAGTAATAAGAATAATGAAAGTCACAAATAAATACAAACACTGCTTAGCTAGCACTTGGACAAGTGGGACCCCATCAGTAAACAACAGAACATACACCCTGAGGGAGTTTCCACCATTGCTTCAACCAACCAAGCTCAGGAATGTTCCCAGAAATGTTCCCATGTCAAATGCACAACTGAGGAAAAACACTTTAGATCTCTTTACTAACATAAAGGACGTTTACAGGGCTATACCCTGACCCCACCATGGACAGTCAGACCACCTCTCTTTGCTTCTTATCCCAGCCCTTGCTAACAGTGCTGAGCCGACCAGCACGACAGTTCCAGTTTGGTCTGAGGAAGCCATCTTTCAACTCCAGCACTGCTTTGAACTCACAGAATGGAATATAAAGCATTTGCCCATCAGACAGACCTGGATGTTTACACTTCATCAGTATTGTCATACATTAAGTACTGCATGAACAGTGTCAGTGTTCCAAAAGCATCCAAATGTACCCAAATGAGAAACCATGGATGAATAGAAAAGTCAAAGTGCGGAATGCCTTTCCCCCTTGGTTAGTTTTACACTTTATATTGCTTGTATTTTGTACTTACATTGCAAATTCTGTATTTATTCTTTGTAAATATGTGTGAGTCTTAAATACAAATGCACCACTTGAGATGAACGCAATTGTAATTTACAATAAAGCTTTTGAATCTTGAATTTCAACAGTATAAGCATCATCATCCTGGATTTATCCAGCTAATCATTGGATTTTAATTGAAAACATCTACAAAATGTATGAAAAAATCATACTGAAATAATCATTTCAACAAATGTTTAGTGTTCAATGCAAGAACATTAGATTTATTATTCGATCTATTTATTCTGAAATCTGATCAGTTGAGCATATTTTGGAAAAAATATTACAAAGTCATGAGACTTTTTTCTGTAGTGTTCATTTACATCAACCTGCTCATTAAATCACCTGAAACCTAACTAAATTCATGAATTCTGATTTCCTACCATAAACCCACCACTTTCCGACACCCAGACATGTTTTTGTACCCTTAATGTTTTTCCTTACTAACTGCCTTTACAACATTTTAGGCTGCAGAAATCAAACAGGGTCAGGCTCCCTCCAAATCCATTTTGGTCCTCCTGTCATGGCCTCGTATTAAATGCTGACCCTGCGGTTGTACCTTCAGAATGTTCCAAAGGCCATTTTAATGAGGAGCATGACAAGTCCTGCTCTCAGGTTAAAGGGCATGGAGGAAGAGCATATGGCATAACCAAGCAAGCCACCTCTGCTTCAGCCACTGTCTTTTCGCTTTGTTTACTCTTTCCTCTTTTACGCTTCCAATCTGCTCTGTCTTCCCTTTTTCCTACTTTTCCTCCTTTTCATCTCTCCCCCTTTCCCCTATCCCTTCTCTCCCTCCTCTCCCTCTCCCCTCCTCCCTCTTCTCTGGCTGACAGTCAGTGAGGTGTGCAAAGTAATTTTCGGGGGCCATCTCCACATCCCAGGAGAGGCTCTGAATTGTAGAATTTGCATTCATCGTGGCACAATAGAGAGCAGCGGTTGAGAAAATCGAACTTTCTTGAAAAGATGATGAGAACAGAAGAAGATAGCCCAGTGCATTGTGGGAGATAGTACAGAGTATTGAGAGCAGGAGATGCAAACATGTTTTTACACAGTTGAATAGAAAATAGTTTTTCTTTCCAATTTGATAAACACAGATTTGATGACAAATTTGATCATCTCCACACTAGTCTCACCCCTATTTCTCTATGAGTAAAGTAATTTTGTCTCAATTGAAATATTTTATGAACAGTAATAGCGTTTTTTAACACTTTCCAGTCTGGTTTCTATATATAGAAACCAGACTGGTCTGCTTGACTAGGTCTGCTTAGAAGGCTGAGGAGCTCTGGAACCAGCAGAGAGAGACCTTTCAAATTGTCAACAGGATCTGAGATTGAACCAGGTTCCGTGCTAAAGCGACGTCAGATGCATGAATAAGCTGTCCTAGAGGGTCCTTTAGAATCACTGGACATGAAAAACCCACCACTGCAGAACCATCACACAAAGGTTTGACCAAGGAAACTATGTAGGCCCACAGGCACGTCTCCCATCTGTTCCTCTCCTTGTTCTAGCAAGGTTACACTTGCTAAAAAGAAACGATATATGTAGATATTTTCACCCCACAACCATTTATTTATTCACTGTAAGTGAATAAATTAAGAAAAAAAAACTCGCAATCACGCAATCACTGTACTGATGCAGTGAATAACTTAATGTGAATGAAAGCATGATTTATGACAAGTGCGTGACAAGAAACAGGGCCTTGAAGATCTATCAGAGACAGTTATGAAAAGAGTTCGAATGGAAGGAAAGCTGCAAGGCAACTCCTGATCTGTGCAGCGAAACATGACAAATATACATTTCAAAGTCATCGTTAGACAGATGTGAAAGGAAGCATGCCGTATGTTTAGAAAAACAGAAAGAGAAGAAGAAAGAGGGAACACCAACAGAGACAGGTGGTATGTCTAAAGTGTTCAGTGTATTGCATCTGAGGCCTAACTGTCCCACCTTGGATGATCAGAGGGCTTGGCGAGGAGATAATGTATCATAGTTGAAGGCAGGAAATATGCTTCTTGAGGATCGCTATTAAATTCATCAAATGAGAACAGGTGGATAGGCAGATGGAAGGGGAAGTAGAAGGTAATAATAACAAGACAAGGAAGATTCGGAATGAAAATGCCTTGGACAAAGAATTTGACCAGGTGCTTTAGTGCTGATACACTAGAAGACAAGTACACTCAACTGGTGCATCATTCTAATGAGGACAAAAGATCAGACCACATGCAAACACACTAAAAACAGGTTTGTTGAATGTTTGCATATGTTTGCAAACAACTAAAATATGCTAATAAAAAGAAGGTTTGCAACTAAAAATATTTATTATGTATCAATTTGATTATGCAAAAAAAAAGGAAAACATCATCTGTGATTTTTGGTGTGTCACACTTTTTCAATTTTACTCTGAGAGTACACATAGCAACACATGTTCGAAACTAATATTTTCATCTAAGAGGAAACAATGTGCCTGGTTGAGATTTTATTTTACCTCTTAGAGTTGAAACTGGACAAGACGTCAGTTTGGGAGAAGAACACTGGATTTGTACCATTTTGTTTTTAGCCTTTCCTTTCTTTCTTCTCCTGGTTAAAATTTATTTAAACATTTTCACAAAAATACATTATGAGAAATTATATAGCACTACATATGATGTTACTGACATTTTCTTTCTTTCTTTCAGTTTTGTTTATTTGTTACTGGAAGATGTATGCAATATTTGCTTTTTAAATAATGGTGTAATGTACTCGAGAGTGGAATTATTTTAGATAATGCCAGAACAGGGTAATACAAAATGCGCTTTCACTCTCCAGGTCACACTAATGGTTGTACAGTTTTAACACACACACACACACGCACGCACGCACGCACGCACTCATGCACGCACGCACGCACGCACGCACGCACGCACGCACGCACACACACACACACTGTCAGTGTAAGGGTGATTTATCACAGGTGAAGACAGGAAATAGACCCTCAGATCAATCACACACTTATCAAAAAGAGTCAGGCTTAAAGATTGGCCTTGTCACAAAATGAAACATTGACCATGTCAGTGTGTGTGTGGATGTGGGAGTGTGTGTGTCCATGAGTATGTGAGCGTTTGGAAATGTGTGACCGCATCTATGTCTATGCCATCGCTTTTGTGTGTTTGTCACTGGCTAAACCTAATCAGGTAGTTTTTGTGCCTAAAGGTAACCAAACCGTGACCGTTCCATAATCTTAATCGTATATTTATTATTATAACCATGACCACGAATGTCCATGATGTTGCCACTGTAGGGGTGCTATTTCAGGAGATGCTCCCATGGGTCTTATCAAAGGATAGGGACAAACAACCTATATGGTCATTCAGGTTGGAGGACAACAACTCACTCTATGTGTTTGAGTTGAGTTTGTGTGGAACGGGAAATGTATAAATCTATACGATTAGTCTGATATCAATGTACAGAAATAATTCCCTTGAATAAAGCCCCTTACACACACTCACAAACACACACACACACACACACACACACACACACACACACACACACACACACACACACACACACACACAC
>JBBMJY010000002.1:3689751-3703824 GCA_037833715.1 Toxotes lorentzi | reverse complement strand
TCAGGGGCACCACAGCCATGGTCGCAAAGGCAGGGGAGGCGCGTCTCCTTCACCACCACCATATCCATTTTTATTGCACTTGGTCAAGGGATCGAACCCACAACCCACCGATCTCAGGCCAGCCCAAGTCCAAAGCCGCATGTTTCTGGTCTGAAGAGCGTAAGTCTTCAAAATTCCTTCTCTTTTAATTCTCCTTTGGTCCACCCTAACTCCTAAGAGACATGCACACATCTTTATATATCATAGCTGCTAAACGCTCCTCTGTGTTCACCAGCTACTCGCTAACTTTGTGTGCATTAGCGACAGCACATCCCATTCTGGTGAAGACTTTTTGTTAAAACTGTCAAAAATACAATTATTCAACAGCTGCAGGTAACCTTTACTAAATTAAATATACCTGACACTTTGAGATTATGTGATACACTATGTGAGGAAACATTTGTCTGTTTCCTGTCTTTGTGAAGTTTTTGTTGACAGTGTGAGAGAGGAAATTAGCTTAACTCTCTTCATTTTTTAAGGCTGCAGTTGGTGGTGGTGGATGACTTGTCTCTTCATATTAAATGAGCCCTCAACTCCCCATGGCTTTTATGTAGAGGAGTGAAGATGGTGTGCAGCGTGACTTCTCATTTAAAAGGTAAGTACTAAGAAAGAAGCTGAATAGTAGAGGATGACAATGCATTAAAAATGGAGGTGGTCTGTCTTTACACAGTGGTTCTCCCTGGCCACCTATGCCAGTCTATGAAGCTGCTTCATTCCAATCACTATAATATATTAAACACAAACAGCTGTTGTAATGAGGTCATTAATTAAGCTAACTGATGTATTAATTAGCAAATATTTTTATTTCACGTTGCACATGCAGGGTGTCAATAGTAGCTTCATATGGGAACATTAACAAGTTGCACTTTTACTGAAATAATTTCATCCTCATGAATATTCACATTCTTGCAGCGTGGTGTCTGATAGTGTTAATTAGATCATCATCACAGTGTGTGTGTGTCTGCAGTGTGAGGATGAATTTAGTGAAACACAAAACATCACGGTGACACTGTAGAAGAGAAAGAAAGAACACATTATCGCTTAACATGGATATTAAATGTCACAATAATAACACAACTACATGCAGTCAGAGACACATGCATAGGTTCTCATTACATAAATGAGAAAGCCATAATGAAACATTCTAAGTTTGTTAGGAAACTGCTATTGCCAATGTGCCTCACATTACTGGGTCCATATTTCCAGGGTTAAAGTTAAACCTGCCTTTTTAGGATTAAAATTCTACGAAAAGACCAAAACTAACAGTGAACTGAGCCGTCTGCAGTGTATTGTCTGTTTATCCTAATTCTGATATATTATCCCTTTATTCCTCTGTGCCATAGAGCTCTATTGTTTAATTGGACTCCGTCCCACATACACTGTCCTGCTGCTAAAAATACTAGTACCAAATGAGAATTAATTCCGTTGAAACAGATGAAATAGTCACCAATAAATAAACTATTTATGTACCATTTCATAAAAACTATGCTGCCCAGCTTTAGGAAGTAATTTCTTTAACTTTTTTATGAAACTTGAACTGTACATTTGTGACCTGCTGAGTCTTCAGTATGAAACAAATAAGCCTGAGGCGTCACAGACAGGCTGAGGAGGTCAGACAGTATTGAAATATTGACGGACTAATGCACTGTTAGTTTTGGACTTTTCATGGAATTGGTGAAGAATATCACCAGCCTTATCCTTTATATGTGCTCTGCTCGTAGGCTTGAAAAGTGGCTCCACAAAGTTTGTTGCTCGCTCCTTCATGGGAGGAAGGAGGATTCATAGCATTTAATTTGATGTCCAATGGTGACCTGATATCAAGGCAAAAAAAAATTAGTATTTTGTGCCAAAGTTACTTCCTTAACTTTCCCTACACACATTTGGAGCAATTTGTGGTTCAGCTGCTTAAAAACACAGCATGCAAACAGGTGAATTCAAGAAGCATCAACCCTGCAATTGGCTTAGCACCTCTACCACGTTAGCTACAGCAGCACCTCACATTCCACTCCTACAGAATTGCCCACATTGCCGCACTGTTGCTTCATACGCTACCAACTTCAGGGCAATAAATAAGCGATCATAGAAGCAACATAATCAGTGTTTGGAAGTGACCTGCAACAATTAACTGATGAATCAATGAGCCAATCAACAAAAAAATTGATTAGCAACTATGTTGATATATTTTCAGTATTTATTTATTTATTTATTTATTTTTATCACTGTCAAAATCAAATAACCTGTTCCAGCCTCTTCAGTGTAAAAAACTGTTTCTTTTTCATAGTTATATATGATTTTAAATTCACCTCAGTCTGTGGGTTGTGGACTGTTGGTCAGACAATAACAAGTAATGTGAAGATGCAGTTTGGCAGTAGCAAATTGTGACAGGTTTTATTCACTTTTCAATTTATTTTTAATCTTTTATAATCCAAACCATTAATAGATTGATTGAGAAAATTATTGGCAGATTAATCAGTAATAAAAATAATCTGCTGAACAACGATTACAAATGCAGGAGTGGTTTGATAATTTAAAATGGAAAGCACTGGGAGAAATCCCTTAGAGAGGAGGCATACTAATTTGTCTTCCAGAAAGAGTCTGAGCAGATGAGAATTCAATGCGGTTGCAGGATATGTTCAGTTCAGTTAAGAAAGCAATCTTGAGAGTGGGTACAATAAATAGATAACTTGCTCCATGTCATTACATGCAGTGAACATCAGCGACTGTTGTTCTGTTACGCTGCATATTGACCAAAGTTGACCACGGCGTCAATTTCTCCTAATCTTTAACAGAGAGTGATTCCAGCGAGAGCTCTCAGCATTGATGCTGCTGATTCTGTTACCCACTTCTCTCGTTGCATCTCCCCGAGCTGTCGACTGCCCAAAGCAAAACACAGCCTGGTGAAGGCAGATCTGGTGAAGGTTAGATGTTGATGCGTGGATCTGCTTGATATGATGCCTGCTCATCCAAACGTATGTGATATTGACTGTTTGTTGTACACTGTCTGAATGGTAAATTTCCCAGATGTGTATAACTGACTGAAAGTGTGACGTTCCTGTCTGCATTATGATGTAGTTTTATTAGTAAGTATGGATGGAATGAAGTGTATGTACTGAGTTGTGTGTGAGCTGTTTATATGTTTGATTTTGTTTGAGATCAGGTTTAAGAGCATGGATGAATGTCATTTAAAGCAGGAGTATGTAAACTTTGCAGCTGCCTCTGCTGCCCAGGACGGAGAGGAAATCCTAAAGCATAACAATATAATTAAAGGAGAAAATGAACATTATGGAGTTTCCTCTCACTCCTCTTTCATTCATTCATTCATGAGGATTCCAGCCCTCTCAGTTCATCCCTTATCTCTACCCATCCATCTCTCCATCAATCCATTTGCTCATTCTGGTCGTTCACGGGGGAGAAATAAAACTTTGCGGCCTCCACTAATTCACTCAACCCTTCCATTCATCTGTCCAGCCGCTCTCTCTGTCTCATCCCCGAGGATAAGTTGAAAGCAGAGAATATATTCCCTTCTATCATGGCGGATTTAGGAGACCATCTCAAGTTAATGAGGGGTTTTAAAACTTAAGAGAAAAAACAGAGCTTACGATGATAGAAGAGAGTTGTTCAAGGGAGAGAACAGAGTGCTTTAATGCACTTGTGTGTGCGTTGAAGACTGAGGTTGGTGCATTGTCATATTGTGAGTTTTTAGCTGTGAGTGATTAGCTTTCACAGATTGATCATCACAGTAGTGATGATCGGTCGGCCATAGACACTGGTTTAGTCACATCTTCCATTTACCACCCAATTATATTTGTATATGACCAAGACCTAACTACAACTAGATGATCCACAGTTGGCAGTTTATTAGATACACCTAGATAAAACTAATGCAATCTAATACAGTCCTGTGTTAAATCCTCCCCTCATGAAGGTCATAATGTTCAGCTTTTATTAAAACTGTTTTAAAGAGGTGTTTACTCAACTGTGTGATAAGTTTTAATGATGTAGTCTATGGCACTGTTAAACTGTATTGTATTATACAAAGAGGCATTTCTATTATTTAGCCTACCCTCACTGATATAAATAGGGTGCTCTGTATAGCCAGTACAATTCAACAACACCACAAACTGCAGCCCCCAAAATGACCACATAGTTGAATCAGCACCTCACTCAAACTGTTTCAACATAAACTGAGCATTATAACCTTCATGAAGGGAGGATTTATTGCAGGGTTGTTGTGTTAGACTGCATTAGACCGTCTCCTAACTCCCTCTACCTCCCAGCCTCCTCCAGCATCAGCATTTAGGTGTGGTTTCAGGAGATTTCCCTCCATGTGTCATGTTCAGTCAGGGTTGCGTATCTCAGGCTTTGCCGCTAGGGATGGGGGGGTGGTTTGGTTTTCAGGGACAAGTCTGAGTCAAGCCTGCTCAGATTAGTTCCAGAGCATCATATTGGTGAATGAAAACAACCAAATTAAAACGTGTGTCATGTTGCAATTAACTGTTAAAACCCTGATGTGTGTGTGTGTCCCAACAAAAACAACAAAAACAATCATATTATTATATATTAGTATATTAGTAATTAAAACAATAATCAGATGAATACCAGACCAAAAGAAAAGCAGCAAAATAAGTGGCAATAACGTAGTCAGACAAGAATTGAAGCCTTGCTAGAAGCTCTGTGAGGTTGTGTTTTGGCACAGTGGTGCTGTGAGGTAAATGTGGTGCCAGAGGAAAAGTCATGGGATCACCATCATCAGTAGGGTTCATCCTCTCTCCTCTTGGGTTCATGAAGGTCTATACAAAATTTCAATCCATCCAGTAGTTAAGACCAACATTGTAAATCTCTAGAAATGTTAATGTGGCTGAAAACTTCATTCTGGCCTTCATTTAGTGTCCATGACTGCCTCAAATACTTAAATACTCATACAGTTTTACTGTAACAAGTGATCGGAGTACTTAAATCCCCATAGTAGCCAGCTGCCTGAAGATATTCCTTCCTAGCATTACTACACTCAAAAAAAACCCCCACAATCCTGCATTTTAAAGCGCATCTGAAGCTAATACTAAGGCCCCAGTCAAGTAACAGTCCAAAGTTAGTCTTGATATGTCTAAATTGTGCTGTAGAAGCCTTGTAGTAGCTGTAGGTAGAACAATTAATCCAATTACCGCAAATTACAATTACAACAATAATTCTAATAAATAATTCTTATAATGTAAATTAGGCCAAGTTCATATGGTTTCAAGGCAGCCTGGAAAATATTTGAACCTATTCTCCAAGTGATAACATTCTATCTTGTTAAACTTGAGTACAGTCTTGAAGTGATGAAGCTGACATGTAATAGCAGCTGACTATTTCTGCTATTTATGAATGTAAATAAATCAAAAACAGATACGCTTTCCTGGTATTTATAGCTAACGATACGTGAGAGGCTTTAGGAAATATAATTCAAGCTTCCAATGTTTAATTTTAGCTTTTGAATGTTTCCATAATTATACCATATTGATGCTTGTTAGAGGTTAATGACGCACTGAAAATCTGGCTGAGATTTATTTTGGTGCTGGCACTTGGAAATGCACCACTGTCTACACAGAAAAATCACTGGACAGGATTACAGAGAGGGAGAGAGCGAGGAAGACAGAAAAGAGGGAGAGATTTCTCAATTGGACAAGACAACAGAGTCATGCAGAGGAATAATTCTGGTCAGGCCAGAGATGAGAGAAAGGAAATCAGTGCCAGTATCTGCAGATGGTAATAAATGCTTTTTTTTTGTGAGTCAGAGCCATTGATTCAGAGTCCAGTCAGTGCAGTTTCCTGTGGCAGCCATGTTTGTGACGCTGTCTTGCTCTGTGCTCTTGCTCAATGACTGATGATTGTTTTCAAATTTTAACAAACTGTTTCTGGTAAAGGCTGGAACTTGATAAAAGCATGCTGTGGTCCTGCTGTCAGGCCTTGGCAGTTTATAGATAGACTCAATCAGTGCTTGCTGTGGAGGATTCTTTCCTTCTTTAGGTCTCTGGTTAGCATTAGGCTTATAAGTTTCATAAGTAGGCCCTAAAATAATAGTTCACTGTCTGTGTCTGGGATAGCTCTCTGATAGACTTCAGCTTGCTCATTCCCATCAGCAGTAGCCATAGCAACCAATGTTATGATAGGGGCCTTCAGGAGATAAGGGACAGGGTGACTGGTTGAGGGAGTAAGTGACCATTACAAACATCCTGTGTCTCAGTGTCTCGTGGTCTGTTAGGTACACAGGGCCTGTCTGAGTGGGACAGACATGGAATATACAACTTGAGTTAGGTAAAACGTGAGTTAATATTTTGAATTGGGCATGAAAAGAATCATCACATGTATGTGATGTGTGTAGTTGAAGAGTAACCAGGAAGTTATAGGGTTAAATTCGGTCACTATGAAGGACACAGTATTATTACACAGTGTCAGCTTGTATTGTTTATCTCTCTTCTCCTCGATGCATCGAGCATCAATAAATGCTTCTGCTTAAGACATCTGAAGTTTACTGACACTTCTTCCAGCAGCTCGGAAGATTTCCATCACCTGCTACAGCCACAGCTTAGTTTTTTTTTTGTGATTCCTAGATGAAGATAATCGTTACTCTCAGAGATTTGCCAAATTGTAAGTCACTGCTGTGACAGTAAATCCTGCAAAGTGAACACAAAGTCAGTAAATACAAAGAAACAGCAAAGTGGGACACAGACACATCCAAGTGATGAGGCAGGTGAGGTGGATTACTTAGAGTTTTATTTTAAATAATTGCTCCTTGATTTTGTGTTGATCTTTGTAGAATAACAATGAGGAGGCAAGTGGGTTTTACAGTGAGCAAATGGATAATTATGCAAAACAATGACTGATTTTATTATATTCAACAAGGGTCTGAAACAACGTGAATGAATCATGTGTCTGGAATGAATATAAGCAAGCAGAGTTAATAATAGAAACAATTACAATGCAGTCAGTGGCTACCTGTTTATTTGTACATGTCTAAACCCCAGGTATTAATATTGGCGTCAGGCGGTGAGTGAAGAAAAAGTCAGATTTAATTGATGAATTTTAATACTTATAAGCACCGGAACAATTAGAATAATTTTGACATGGACAAACAAGGGCGGCACGGTGGGTTCCAGGTTTGAACTCCGGTCTGAGCTCTTCTGTTCTCTCCGGGGACTCTGGCTTCCTCCCACAATCACAAAATCATGCACGGGTTAGGTTAATTGGCTACTCTAAATTGCCCATAGGTGTGAGTGTGTTCGTGTGTGGTTGTCTGTGTCTGTGTGTCAGCCCTGCGATCGACTGGCGACCAGTCCAGGGTGTACCTGTCAGCTGGGATAGGCTCCAGCTCCCCCGCGACCCTGATGGATTAAGTAGTAGAAAATGGATGGATTGGAACAGTATTGGAAAGGTATTGACATAGAATACTTAACAGTACAGTACTGACACTACTTTGGGAGAACAGATGCAGAGTTGGTGGGTAAGACAGAACAACAAATAAACTAAAATATGACAAGAATAAGAGTAACAACTATACTTATAACTCTATTGTTACTGTTAATTCTCCAACAGTTGTAGGACAAAGGAGCAGCCAAACTAGTGTAGCAGAGATAAATGAGCTTCATGGAATGTAGACTAGCTTAGCAGATGAGAAAGAAATGCAGTATCAGTAAAATAAAACCAGTCCCCAGTGGTGGTTTCTACTTACAGTTTGATGCACACACTTGGATGCAGTGACGTCCAGTTTGCTCTCTGTCCGCAG
This sequence comes from Toxotes lorentzi, assembly GCA_037833715.1. NCBI lineage: Eukaryota > Metazoa > Chordata > Actinopteri > Toxotidae > Toxotes > Toxotes lorentzi. The sequence goes on along the minus strand of JBBMJY010000002.1, from coordinate 3,696,023 downwards.
CGTCATGTGCTCAACAGCACAGGTGTTTGCTTTGACCACAAGAGGGCACTTGCATGCTGTAGTAGTCAACAGTCTTTCCATAAAACAGTAGCCACAGCAACAATATGCATGTATGTACAGTGTATGTTCTGAATGGGGGTTAACCGGAGCTACAGTAGATGTGGGGAAGCCCTTGCTAGATCACTACCAGTTATGACGGGGATGAAATTAGCCAAGGGTTCTTCTAAGCACTGAAAAAACAGAACGCCGGCTGAACATGATAAAGGCAATGTCAGTGTAAATAGTAGGGCATAACCATTAATCAATAAATTAAACAATTAATGCCTCTCATCTGCCATTCTTTACTGCTTAAAGATGACTTGACAGATAGAGAAGAAAGGTCAGACAAGAGTAAATTTAGCCATTCAGCAGCAGAGTTCATACCTCTTTTCTGAGTTTCTACATTAACCATTTTAAATGGACGACCTTTTCAGGCAGGCAGCAGCTTTGAAACAAATAAATGCCCCGCAGTGTTTTCCCCATATACTGCACTTCTCACGGTGTACACAGAAGAGGAGCCTATGAAAGTGTATTAGGACCGCTCACCTTTGGAACCAATATCAACAGTATTGTTTTGAGTAGGATGGCCACTGCTTTATATTCAAGGAAGTATTCTTCTTCATAGTTTTAAATCACAGCTCTCTGACAATGACTAATTTCCTTCATGGAGTGCCCTTTGCAAGTTTCTCACACCGTATATGGAGTTTAACAGAGCAATGCAAGCCGAGCTTCAGAAGAAGTGCCATGGCCAACAGCCATAGATAAAAATCTGTCTCACAAGTGAGACTCAGAATTTCAGGCCACAGAGCTCAGACCTCCTACTTTCTCTTATGTCCATCCTTCTACAGTCTAGCTATAGAGTAGCTTTAAACGCTGCTGCAGAAGTTATCCTAAACCTTTTGAAAGAAAGATATTTATCATTCATCTTTAACATCTTGGACATACAACAGGAAAATTGGAATGCTTGTATGGCACAGATGAGAGATGTGTCTGAAATCACAGACCCAAGCAAGAAAAACAGAGCAGAGTGGTGCAGTGAAGCCTGCAGGGCCTGTAACCCAGAGGCTGATGGTTTGAAACCATCCTCTGCTAATAGTAAATAGCCAAATAGCAAGTCCCATGGTTTTTAGACAAAAAGTCAGCCATTACCACAAGTGTCTTAACTGAGATGTCTTCTCCCTTTGCTGCTGTAGTTGCAGCAAACAGCTGATAACATATGTGCTGTAGCAGACTGACTAAATGTTTGGTCAATTTATTTTAAGCACTTCATTAGGAACACCATACTAACACTGCTCTCAATGCAGTCTCAGCTTTTTGTAGCAAGATGTTTGAAACCTTCCTTTGAGATCCTGCTCCATGTTGACATGATCACATCTCATCAGACCTGCACATTTGTCAGCTGCACATTCAAACTGCCAAACTCCTGTTCTACCACATCCCAAAGGTGTTCAGACAGATGTTTGACCATTTATGTTAAACTGAAGGGGGGCAAAGACGATGCACTGTACCCTTTTCCCTTTCTGGTCTTTTTTGTAAGTCCATTTGATTTAGTGCATATTACCATGGTGCTAACAGATAAGAGATTTGTTTGAAATCACAGACTGCATCCATGAGCCGTTCCAGCAGTAACTGAGAGAAGAGTGGGGCAGTGGAAGTGTGTTGGGTCCCCAGCCCATGGATCAATGCGCCACAATGAGACAATGTGGAAGTAACAGAGGTTTTTTTTAGAAACCCAGACTGAGAAAATCAGTCTTCTCATGCTTACATGAGAAGTCAGCATATGATTCCTACTTACTGACACTGACATTTGCAGAACCTCCTGTTTACATTGCCAGTTAGCCAGGACAGCTACATGTATTTTTATTATTAACTGCAGGAAACTGAGTTACTGCAGTTTCTCCTCCAATGGCTAGCGAGTTATAAACTGCCAGTGAAGACTGTTTATTTTGACTAAATCATCATTTGCTTACCTAGAATAACTCTGTATTCTACTCTGAAATTTGTCAATCTAATACTGCTTTTTTTGATTGTTCTGATCAGCTGGTTTAAAACATCCGTGACCCTTTATTGTGCTGTGTATCTCAAATCAGTACATCAGGGACTTTGATTTAGAGGAGTCATGTTGAAGAAATAGCACTTTGCCCTGTGGCTGATCAGTTGGAAAGTGGCAGAGAAAAGGGGTCTGATCTAAAGATTGCTCTGGAATTGGAGGGTAATAGTCACATGCTGCCTGTTTAAGTTTCTACCACGTAACTTTTGGAAGATCCCTCAGTTGTACTTTTTTCAGCTCACACATCCTGTTGGCAGCCTCTATGTTTTATTCCTTGGACCAAGTTTCTCTCTGGGGTTGAGAGATACTATTGGCTGTTGGCACAGATGTCCTTGTATTTTCTGCTTTACAATGAATTGACAGCATCATATTTTCTTTGTTATGCAGTTCAGATACAGAGCACAGTCTGGGCAGTGTGGGGAGTGATTCACACACATCACTCCACATTTTAGGGGTTTTTGATTATAGAAGGATTCCTCTGAGGGTTAGTCTGATGATCAGTGTGTCTTTATGTTTATTTATGTCTCTGCTGACACATCTCGGGGTAAAATTTAGTGCATTGTTTGCACAACAGAACACAAAGCAGTTTTAAACCATGCATTTACGAGGGGTATCTTTACTGTACGTCTTCAGAGTAGAAAACCCTGCTGAGCTACTGTACATCAAACGTTAAAACCAGTTTTCGTTCATACTTGAAATGGATGAATGTTATTACTGCACATTAATTTGACTATTCTTTCTTTACAGTTTCACTGCTGCACTGAAGTTTGTTAGTTCTTGTAAATGTCACGGTGATTTTTCATCTCAACTAAATCAAATAGCTCCAATCAGCCTACTAAAAAGAGTGTACAGATCTTGATTCTGCTTTAAAACCTGTGAACAATTGAAGTCGTTAAAGGGAAATCAAATTTACAGTTGATGTAAATTAAATAATAATTATTATTTTGTCTGTCCTTTTTTTTCTTCACGAACTCTACAGACGATCTCTAAGGTTGCTGCATTGTCTGACTTAGTGGAACAATGTTGTGTGTGTGAGTGTGTGTGTGAGTGTTAATGGGTTAATGATTTCTTTAGAAGATGAACAGCAGCTAAATTTGTGGAAGCACCCTAAACAATGTGTTTACCGTGCTACGATGGCAGTATTGCTTTAGTTTGTGGGAGTCTACGTGTGTGTGTGTGTGTAAGTGAGTGAGTGCCTTGTTGCATCTGCTGCCTAAACTGAAATATCACCTCTTTAACACCATCCTCTGGATGCTGATCCAGCATTCTTGTGTATATACTGTATACATGTGTACATGTTTGTGTACCTTAATGTGTGGTGGGTCATGGGTCATTAATGAAGTAAGTAAAGCTTTATTTATATATAACATGCAGTTACAAAGTGTTTCACAGATTAAGCCAAATCTGAGCAAGGGTGTGATCCCGTTTTGTTATGCAGTTTGAGCGGGGGATGGATAACCAGATTTGAGGATTAGAGAGGTCGAGATGTGGAATGAGGAACAAGGAGATCAGAACTGTAACTGGGGGCAAGGTAATGCTGTGCCTTATGTGTAATCAACAAGATCTTGTAGTTTATTTTAAATTTTACAGGAAACCAGTGAAGGGATGCAAGAAAAGAGGCAATGTGGGACTGATGGCTTGTTCCAGTTAGTAGCCAAGCAGCTGTGTTTTGAACCAATGGTAAATGATTTTGACTGACACACATGTAGAGGGAATACAGAAATCTAGACAGGAGAAAATGAAAGTGTGAATTAATAGTTCAAGATGCATAGAAGACGAGATACATATGATTTTTAGTGATATTTCTTAGCTGAAGAGAACAGGACTGGACGAGCTTAGTAACATGATGGTGAAAAGTCATATACTGATCAAAGATGAAACCAACATTCTTAGTGGTAGATTTTATATTTAGTGATGGTGAATAAACAATGATGGAGGGAGGTTATTGGTTTTAGAGAGAGAAACCACAATGATGTGACATGTCTTCAAATGAAGCATGTGCATTGAGAGGAGGACTGGTCCAAAGACTGACCCCTGAGGGACTCCACACAGCAGAGGAGCTGAGGGGGACACTTGATTGCTGATCCAGACATTAAAATATCTGTTAGTCAAATAAGAAAGAGGCCTCAGTCTTAAAGTTGTACCAATGGCATGATTGATGGTATCAAATCACATAGAATAGAGATGGAATATTCACTTTTGTCTGCGTATATAAGAATGTCATTGTTCACTCTTAGTAATGCAGTCTTGGTCCTATGCTGGTGAGGAAAGCCGGATTGAAATTTGTCAAAGATTTTATGACCAACTTCAGGATTGTGGATAGAAAGAGTAGCTTAGAGACTGGTCTCTGATTCTCTAACCAGGCTGGATCGAGAGTGGCTTTTTTAAAGAAGTGGCTGAACTATTTTAAAATAGTCAGGTTACAGGCCTGGGTGTGTGAGAGAGCAGTAAATAATAGAGAGCAGACTGGGTCCTAAGACAGGAAAGATGGATTTTAGGAATTTTGTGGGAACAGTATCTCAGGGAATGGAGGAGGGACTCATATGAGCTACAGTGTTTAAAAGGATCTGCAGGGAGAAATGAGCAAATCCATCGATCTTCCCAACAAAAAGAGATAGGAAAATATAATAGTGTATTATCACATTTTGAGACATGAGCCAGTGGGTCCAATAAAAAATAAAAAGTGATAGAGCCAAATCAGTAAATTATTCTCCAGGTTGGATTAACTAAAGAGGAACTGGAGCTAACAGTGAATTTGGCTGGGATTTATTGTGCTAGAAAGAAAGAAAGTCTACCTGATCCTATTTTTCATGGAAACATTATCTTACCAGAACAAATTGAATGTTATTCTTATATTTGAGGGTGTGGATGTATGTGAATGCAGAAAAGAAAAAGTCAGAAAGTGGGTTTAAGAAAGAAAGTGTGTGCATAGTGCATTCTTCAGAATCCATAACAAAAAATACATAGTGTAAAATATAAATGCTTGCATCTAAACTACCTACATCATGTGTGGTATGCAGCAATAATCTCCACTGATTAAAATCTAACGTATGATTTCCACTGGGAATGAGGGGACGTGACCCCGTTGTTTCTAAAAATCCTAAATTTTTAACATTTGAGGTTGATGGTTTTTTTTTGTGTGTGTTTTTTTAAGAAAGTCTGTGAACATTGTGCTCTGACTGTCCTGCCTCCAAAGTCCAAATAAGAGAAGATCTGAGCTGATAAAAATGTTGATGCACTCACCTTCAGTTACTACTGTGTGCTCAAAACAACAAGCTTAACAGCAGCAGCAAAAGCTTTGCCGACATTTTCAGCCCAGAGTTTTGCCTCTCAGGCGGAATAAAAAAGCTGCCCATTTTACTGGTGAAGGTTGTTGGAGCTGTATGTAGCCTGAGACGAACTACTGATCATATTTTTTATTTACTGCCAGTGTTCTTCTAAAAAGATGCTACAATTGAACATCCATCAAAGACAAGATAGTTCTCTCACCACATTATCTAAATGATCAGGTGTCTATAAAGGAAACCAGAAATTATTTAGAGGTTAGAGAGGTTTATATATCCTTTCTTGTTATATCACTGGTAAACATGCGAAAACCATGTTTAACATCATTTTTTATTTGCAAGATTGATTTCATGTACATTATAAATAATAAAATCCCTGTACTAGCACTTCCGAAGAAAAGTGAACATCCAGGAGTGGACGTCACACTGTCCATCACTCAGTGTTCCCACTGCTTCCCAAAACACACGCACTTTTATTACTCTACCTTGAGAAAGCTGGACTCTTCATCCCTTTCCTCTCCTCCCAGCTCTGTGTGGTATCTTTTGGCTAAAAACACTGCAGACTGCACAGATGGGTTTGTCAACATGACTGATGTTGCCCCTACAGGACTTCTGGGAACTGTAGTTAAAAAAAAATCATACAGATACTAAATGCTGCCATGTGGAGCCGCTAAATGTGCTGCAAAGTAGAGCTGTGAGATTTTTAAAAGAGACTTCGTACACTGGCAATTTTCTCATCTCATGTTCAGAAAAATCCAGATATGAGTGTAGCCTCTACATTATCTGTTCTTTTTTTCTGTGAAGGTCGTTTGTGTAGGCGTTTGTGTGTGTGTGTGTGTGTGTGTGTGTGTGTGTGTGTGTGTGTGTGTGTGTGTGTGTGTGTGTGTGTGCTCTCTCCT
>JBBMJY010000002.1:3639581-3659274 GCA_037833715.1 Toxotes lorentzi | reverse complement strand
TATATATATACACACACACACACACACACACACACACACACACACACACACACACACACACACACACAAACACACACACACACGTGACTGACGAAATTTACATGCTGATTTTAATATCATGGGATGTTGTATTGACTGGGGTGAGTACAGCTAAACACTAGGACGTAATGGAAAAACATAAACCCCTAGTAGATCCAGGGCAGGTGTTCTGCAGCTGACCGTGACCTCTGACCTCTGAGCAGGGAGCATGAGAACAATTTCTCCAGGGGAAAATACATTTTCATATAATACTAGTTAAAGCATAGCTGTAATCTGATTTATTTTACAAAGAAAGATTATTTTTTAAAAAGTAGTTGTATTTGAGCTGTGGACAGTACACAGGCGTTTCTTTCTCTGTACCTATTTTATGTTTTGTTCTGTTCACTCTGGTCTTAATCAGTTAATCATTTGGTCCATTAAATAACATGAGATAGTAATGAAAGCCAAACACAATTTCTCAAAGGCCAAGCTGATACTTTGGATATGCTGTTTCATCTGACCAACACTCCAAGATATCACAGAAGACTACGACAACTTCCAAACATGCTTGTAGAGCTGCAATACTTTCCAAGTTCATTTTATGTGATTATTCGGTATTCAAAACAGTTGTTAGTTTCCTGTTGATTGACAGATTGATTGAGATTAATCATTTCAGTTTTGCATTTCACCTTGTGTTCTCTAACACAACATAATTGTGAACTTGCCTTACCCAGTATGTCTCTTCAAGTTGTTGGCGTGTGGAATAACATGAGTTGCTTTCATTTGCACTGTCAGAAAAAAAAGTAAAGCTGATGGAATTACAAATTCACTCTAGAAATGAGTCTTGCTCAAACTTGCATGTGTGGGTGTTTGTATATACACATGTGTTTGTGAGCCCACTCTGACCTTTAGTTCAGCCTCACTAACCATCCAATTCATCTTGGGTGTTGAGACTCTCTCTCTCTCTCTCTCTCTCTCTCTCTCTCTCACACACACACACACACACACACACACACACACACACACACACACACACACACAACAAAAGATAGGTGGAGGAAGACTGTTATCCATCTCTTCAGGCTTCCTCCCATTTATCCAGGTGCAGGGACTCTGTTCTCAGATATATGGAATATATCAGTGAGCCACTGAATCACAGCAGCCTGAGTGGTTTAAAGGGTTTTTGCTACGCTGGCAAAATTACTCAGTATGTGAAGAAAACACAGAAACCAGTTTGGTTCCCATTTCACTGGTAATGGACACTGAGAAGCTCATGACAGGCTATAAATCTGACAGCCATTCATGCCAATCATTCATTAGAAGTAAAGTCAGATTATATTTAGCGTATTCTCCGTCCTCGCTTTTACACAACTTCCAAAACGTTTGGGAAATGCCATAAAGCTGTTTGAATGGTACAGACCGAAAAAGAGAAGGAGAGGGAAGGAAAGGAAGGAATTAATTAGCTCACGGTTTACCTTTTTTTTTTTTTTTAATGAAGCTTAATATAAATTTATTAGATTTTCTTAAATGAAATGAAACTATTCCCACAGTTAGAGTCCTACTTAATATCACCAGAGGAACAATGATTTTTATCTGAGTGGGATACCAGCTCTTTCTCTGCTCTCTCTCAAACATGTATTTCCTTTGGGAAGATTTTTTTTTCTTTGACAAAACCTGTATTTATGAGCAAAGTCTATTTAATTTGCTTTCAGATTTTAATGTCAGTCAAATCTAAAAGCTTTGCCACAGACAGAGGTATGTGTAAAGGTGACCAAGGTCTAAAATACATTGACACATGCCTGTTTACAATTGCTAATTGACACTTAATGTCAAGAGCCTATGAATGCCAAAAAAAACTAGCTAACAGGAAGAAGCCTTTAGTGATGACCTTCAGTCCAAATTATTTGTGTTGACAACATACATTCAATTACTAGTTTGGAAAACCTTTAACATTCTTCAGCTCCAAGTGATACAGTGTTTGACATGTTGCCACAGCACCGTTAACACTTGTAAACCATGGATTCTGGTTTTATAGTAGCAAGAGAGAGAGTGGTGCAGTGGAAGTGTCTTGGGCCCATAAGCCAGAGGTTGATGGAAGGAAACCATCCTCTGCTAATGGTAATGTCACAGAGTGGAGTGACTGCGACAGTATATAACTCTCCTCTGTTGAGGAGCAGCCACACCAAAACAACAAAACCAAGGGAATGTTCGATTTAAAAAAATATATAAATATCTTTATTACAAAAGTAAGCTAAAAACAATAGATATAAACTACTCTGGAGGATCAAATTAAAAGAGTCCAACAGGCTGGGAGTGCAGGTCATCCCTGGACAGCAGGTCTCCGGAATCTGGTTGTTCTGGTCCTAATGCTCCTCAGTCTTTTGTGAGTGGGCAGAGAGTTAAAAAGGCAGTTTGCTGGATGGGATGGGTCTGTTAAAATCTTGAGTCCTTTTCTCTTGAATCTGGTCTCATAGATTTCAGACAAAGATGTCACCTCTTGTCCCATGATCCTGGCTGCTGTACACACTACACCACTCAGCCTTTTCTCCTCTGCAGTCAGACTTCCAAACCAGACAGTGATGCCGTAAGTTAAAATGCTCTCCACAGCTGTGATAGAGATGAGCTGAGATATTAAAGCCAAGGAATCTATAGCGGTCCACCTGCTGCACTTGTGTGTTGTTGATTAATAGTGGTTGATGGGCCTCCCTCTCCTTGCAGAAATCCACCACAAGTTCCTTAGTTTTGCTGACATTCAGTTCCAGGTTATTTGCATTGCACTAGTCCACTAATGTTACAATCTCTTCTTTGTACATTGTCTCATTGTTCTTAGTGATTAGTCTCACCAATGCGGTATCATCAGCAAATTAGAAGAGTTTCACAGATTGACAATTAGAAATACAATCATTCATGTACAGTGAAAACAGGAGGGGAGAAAGTACACAGCCCTGTGGGGCCCTCGTGCCGGTGGTCAAGGTATTTGATGCCCTGCTGTTGACTTTGTTCACCTGAGTCCTGTCTATCAAAAAGTCCAGTAACCACTTCACATTGACATTGAAAATAGGACATCGATTAGGGTGGTCAGCTACCTATCAGTCTTTGTGTTGTGTATACGAGTCCCAGAAAACAAATCAATAAATCTTGTGTGGGGCAATTACTAGCAAAAAAATATATATGTAGATGAAGAAATACAACAAACTCAAGAACCCAACAAAAAGCATCTAAAAAGTAATCCATTGAAAGTAAATCCACTACAAACAAAATAGCAGCCTTTGACCACACTTTGGTTTCAATAAAAGTCCTTCAGTTATTCTGCCCATTCTCCTTCCTCATGTGCAATGTTGTTACATTTATTGATCATATTCTCATTGGTGAATGCTTTGGTGGAGTTGTGAACACAGCAGCTTTGACATCTGTCAGGTAGTGTGGCCGAGTGGTCTAAGGCGCTGGATTTAAGTTCCAGTCTCTGTGGAGGCGTGGGTTCAAATCCCACCACTGCCAGTTTTATCCCATGGCACTGGAAACATCAGGTCCAAAACTTAGAATGACTGCAGGGTATTAAATGGTAACTAATCAGGCAGAGTTATCATGTAATGGCTTAGATTCCTCAATTGGACTGTGTTATTCTGATGATAATATCATGTACATGATGTCCTTCTTTAAAGCATTGTTTCCTTGTTTTTGCCAAGCTGGTGATCTTTTGTGCACTTCATTTAGTGTATTTTTCTTTTGTACTTCAGTTGGTTTTTGGAGCCACAGATGCACAAACACTCAACAGGTTGTTGAGAGAGAGAGAGAGTAGCACAGCAGAAGGGAGCAAATGATGATGTGGAAGATTAAGTGGAGCTTATCTTTGGTCAGAAGATCAAGTGTTTTTTTTGTTTTTGTTTTTTTAACATAGCTTCACCGGTTTCAAAGAAAAGTTTGCTAATGACATGGAATACAGTGAGCATGAGATGACCCCAAATCAGTCTGCTGTTGGATTTCCAAATAACCTTTTATTCTGCTTAGGTTGAAAGTTTCCTTCCTGAATCCTTCCTGATTGGCCAGCTGTGAGGAGGGGAGGGAGGAGCCAGGGCTTGAACCTTTCTCTCTAGCTCTCTTTTATTTTATTCTTTTATTTGCTGCACAACTGTTTGTGTCACTTTGAGCAGCATGATTAACGTCCTCCAAGGGGACTGTATCAAAACGTGCGCCATTATCTCCAAATATGAACAATGTAATGTCTCCCAGCTCTTTATAATGGCCGGCTTTTACTAACCTTTCATCTTTCAGCCATCATGGTTTTTCTAAAGATTAAATAAGACAGGAGTGTTAGTGTGGAGTGTTAAATTGAATATCAACTGTGAATGAAGCTGTCATGTCACCTTTGAATGGTCAGCCACAATTCACAGACTTTATAGTTCTCTTTTGTGCTCTTGTTTTCAGAGCCGCCAATGTCACCAGAGTACTTTGCACCTGCAGTTTCTGATTTTGGGGGCAATAGAAACAAGCTGTGAACACAACATTGACATATCATCACTTTTTAAGCTGAAATAGCTAACTACATAGTAAACAGTTGCTATTTACACATCCAACAGTTATGGAGCAACACTACCATTAATTTACAGTTGTGTTTCTGTCCACCTGGGGAATTTAAGTACGATATTCACTCACTTAGCTCTGTTTTTGTTCTCCACTGTGGTCTCCACTAACTCCTGAGAGAAGTATCTTGTTCTTTATAGCTGTTAAACGCTCCAGTGTGTTCACACTTTCTGACATTCTGGTGCTAAACAGGTGAGTCAAAATGAGGTGATACTAGTTATATATATTGGTTATAATTGCTTCCTATACCACATGACTACTCTTATGTGAAAGTGGCTGCTCGAGGTGAGCTTGTGGTGGTGGTCTTTCAGCTCACTGTTTTGGTTTTCCTCTGTAACTTTACTGCTCTGTTTTAATCTCACTGCGGATGAAGTTAAGGACTAGCTGGTGAACACAGTGAAGCATTTATCAGCTAAAAGTGCCCGACGTTTGCATCAAAGGCAGTGGAGAGCAAGAACAGGAGAAAGGAGAGTGAATATTTAGAGTATTTGGAAACACAACTCCAGATAAATGCTACTGTTGCTTCAAAGGTGCTGGATGTGAAAAAAAAGGCAACTGTTTGCTAACAAGTTCTCAACCTAAAATGTGATGTCTATGTTGCATTCAAAGCTTGTTCTCTTGCCACCAGGAGGCCAAAAATTGAGTCATTGCAGGTGTTATTCAGGTATAATTGCAGAATATATTATGCCACTGTGAAGTCTGGAACCTATCTTGACCAGAAAAGTTAATCAATGACTGCCTTAATGGCGTAGCTGTAACCATAGTGCCCTCAGTTTGACTCAACCTTTGTTTCACAAATTCCCATTTTTTATCTGCGCTCTGTATTTCTTGTTTTCTTCAATACTGTATACTTTTAAACTCCCTAAAATTCTCTACAGGTTCTTATTTCTAAGTAAGATGCAGGTAACACCTACATCTCAATAGCATTGGTGATAAAAAGATGTGTTTCAGTAGCATGTTCTTAAAGCCTAATTTTGCAGGAATATAAAAGCAAAGTAATCATCCCAGTGCTCTAACACAGTCTGCTGCTTTGGTTTTGTCCTTTGTTCTGTTCATCTGATGACTTTGTCTCTTTGGTGACATTTAAAAATAACCTGCCACGTCGTCATTCCTCTGTCTGTCTTCCTCTCACTCTTTCTCTACCTTGTTAGCGAGAAGGAGGCTGACTGAATAGCACTCACTGTTAGCCAATCATAGCTGTATTTAGATTAGAGCTTTAGTCAAGTGACCAGAGGGTAATGATGTTTATATCAAGGCCGATTCATTGCACGATAAAGCTCTTGTGTCAGGCATCTCCATAAATAGATTGAGAATTGAGTTCATTCCAACGGACATCAAGAGGCCAGAAGTGCAACACACAACAATGGAGGGAAGAGAAAATACATTTCTCAAAGTTGATGGGATAAATGATTGCAGAGACAGTTCAGTGGAGTGGGCCTGTGAAGGGAGAAGACAATCTCTCTCCAAGTCAAGTGAGTTCAACAACAAAGGCAATTAGTAGCGAGAGTTAAGGTTTAGCTTAGAGAAACTCACGAGCGAACTCAGATTTTCTGTCAAATTGTGTTTGTTATTTTAACGTCATAAAATGAAAATGACAGATTGCTTTATGTGACAAATTCCATTATTACTTTAAAAAACCCTTGTTTCTTCAAGTACGTAACAAGATATGAGAATTTCCAACACACAGAGAAAACAGAAGGTGCCTATCCTCAGCATACAGCTGGCTTCATTATCCTACTTTACAAAGGTGATTTTCACAAAGACCAGTTCCTCAGGGTGGGTATTATCCTGATTTCATTAGATCAGATTTTAATCAAGGCATGCTTCTTAAGATGGGTATTACACTGAGAATCTCCACTGGTGGTACCAAAAGATCACAGAGGCTCTCCAGTCTCAGAAAGTGTTTTTATTTATTTATTGTACTATTGTAAAATGGATGCAAAAACAAAAGCGTAAAAATGTGAGGAAATAGGTTAAGAAGTGGTACTTCTGTTTAATTTGCAAGGGCTTTGGACAGAAAGCACAAGGGATGATGGAGTGACTGAAATAGGATAATGCAATGGAAGAGAGACACTTGTCACTAATGGACTTATTGACTCAGTCTCCAGGTACACAAAATGCATTTGATCCTGTTCTAATGGTTTCTGGCTTGTTGACTGGAAACTGAAGACAGAAAAAAAAAAGAAAAGAGAGGACAGAAAGAGGCATTTTCAGGGAGAAACGATTCAGTTGTTGCAGTAACAATCATATTGGATCCTACAAAAAAAAATGACTAACTGTTTAGTTTAGCAGCGAAGGCTTTTTGTTCAGTGAACAAAGGCTGATTTAACGGCTCCACAAGGATTATAGGAAAATGCTGTGATGAACTTGCTGACTAATAATGGCCTTTGAACAAGTGACTGCAGATATTTTGGAGTGCAAACTTGGAACATCACTAATTAATGTGAAATATGCAAAGGCATGCTTCACCTTCCAAACCTGGAGTTATTCTTCAGGGTAATAAAGGGTCTGCTGTGTGGTTGAGGATAGGCAGTGGCATCAGTTAGAAATTAAGTAAGTGCAAGATTATTACAGGGCCTTACCAACCAGAGACATGCACAACCATCAGACATAAAAGGACATAAAATTAGGTAAATTTGAATGAATTCTTATAAGCCAAGTGTGTAAGACAAGCTTTCTCTTGGGACTTAGAAAGAATGGGTTTAATAGACATCTGTAGCCTGCTCCCCATTTCTTTTTGAGGCTATAGGCTACAGCTACATTAACCATTACAAGCATAATACGTAAGAGTGTCCCACCAAACTGTCATTAGTCAAGCTGCATTGTGAGTAATGCAGGTGCATGGAATAAAAAGGACATTTTTATTTTTTTTACTGTCGATCATAAGTCCAACAATCTTGCAGGAGTACTCTTGGTTGAGTAGTCTTTTAAGTACCATTAACACACAGTCTATATAGTTTTGAGAGAAGGGGGGCACTCCTAAAGCACCATGACTGGCAGGAAAGTAGGTTTGGTTCCAGTTATTGATTATGTTGATGATTTTGGTTTGTAAAGCAAGAAAACAAATGAGAATGTTGTCTACAAGTAAGGTTGGCCGTAGACTGTGTGTAGTCTGTGAGGCGAATCCAAGGGCAAGACACCATGAAATGAAAATGTACTCACGTGGTTGTGGCCAAAAGAAGGAAGGGAGAGAAAATAGCACATTAGAGTTGAGAATAGAGTTGTTTGGGCATGGCAGTATGTTATCAAACATTTTACCTTTGTCATTACATGTCAAACATTAACCTCTGTCACTGTCCTTCTTCTCTGCTGCTTGTATCATGTCCCCTACAGTTATAAAACAAGAATATAAACAAACAGCTTGTTGCTGTGAGTGCACAGTAATAGCTGAAGGAGACTCAGATGACCGGATCAACATTTTGATCAGCTTGTCTCATCTCTCATCTGGGTACTTGCAGCTGAACAGTGAGGAGACACGTTCGAGATAGATTTTAGTAAAAAAAATCCACCTCAATCTGTGGGATAATGTTTTGTTATCCCAGTTTAGCAGAATTATCTTTAACAGAATTTAATGTAGAACACAACAAGAGAGTAACTTGCGTAGTGAGACAATGTATAATCAAGAAATACTAATTTTATGTCTGGTACTCTCAGCATGACAACCTAATTGATAAACTGGACACTTGACTGGCAAGTAGCTAGCATGTAACTAATATTGGATTTATGGATGATACAGTACTGTAACATCTTTTGAAGTATTTTGCTGCACCGTTGGAAAAAATACAGTTATTTTAAAGCAGAATCAAGTAATATTTCTTATATTAACATGATATTAAATCAAAACCTCAATCTCATCCGCTTACAACCGTTACAGTTTGCTGGTACAGATGGTTGAGTCCCTGCACCAAATCAATTCAACACTTCAGCTAAATAAAAAAAAAACTGTGGTGGAAACCTGAAACAAAGATTGCAGATGTGAATCCTTGTCTTTGAGTATTTTATTATAAATGAACAAACCTTCACAAAGGGGTCAGAACACCGCAGAGCACTGCAGAGTCTGACAACTAAGGTTTCTTCTGAAAACACTCTTTTACTGTATATCAGTGTGAGAAGGAAAAAGACGGAGTGTAAGGTAAGGCTGCTACAAGTGCGTACAGACGAGTTACAAGGCTACATTCCACAGTCACAGAGATACAAAAAGAAAAACATTTTAAATCATGCAGGGCACATCAGGTTAACTAAGAACATCATGTCATCATCTGCCACTTATCTGGGTCTGGGCGACTGCCGCCGAGTCCACAATGTACTGAAGTCCTACGGCACCTCCCACGGGTGGTGGGCTCATGGGAGGTGGTGCCACCCAGAGTGGGGCTCAAACACCCGATCCCAAGAGATTGATTCTCATGCTCTACCCACTGAGCTAACCGGGCAGCTAAGAACATTATGATAATGGTAAAATTCAAGTACAAAAACTATATATGACCTAAGTTTCACTATGTTTGTGTGTGTTTGAGAGACAGGGAAAGGAGCAAAACAGAGCTAAATGGAGAGTGAATATTGGACATTGATCAGGTGGCCAGCAACAGAACTCCAAATGAATACTAATGCTGCACCACATCTGCTTGGCGTGTAAATAAGCCACATCACTTTATAAGATGATCTGTTGTTTGTGTTGTGTGTTCAACTTGTTCTGGCACCCCAAAGCTTTATGCAGCTTTAAGACAGAAATCATCATCATTCCTACTAAATAAATATCACAAATAATTTTTAGAGATTAACCTACAGCTCAGTGTGTTTCACTTTGATGCCAGTGGTCTATGGGACAGACGGCTTCATTTTCTGTCAACAAGATGTACTGTATTATTTTGGATTAAACTGCAAAAGTTTAGTTACCACGTAAAGGCAATTTTTTTTATCACTGAGACTGAAATTGTTCAGTCTGTTCATTTTCCCATTCGCAGGGTTTTTAGCTGCACTGTCTGGAAAATCTATATTAACTATCCACAACGTTGGGTGAAATTTGTCAGCCTCAGAAAGGGAAATCCTCGTGTTGCTGCTTTTGTAATAAAATCAGAAAACTTGCACTGTTTGCTAAAGTACAGCACACACAACTGAGAAAGTAAATTGTATTTCTACTAAACAGTTTTGGCACAGCAGGGGAATTTAAAATAAATGATGCTTTGTGGTCCACATTACTGGATTTAGGTTTGAACAGAAGAACAAAAAACTCCAGATGTTGAGGCAGTTATGAAAAAGGAAAAGTGACAGAAAGAGGGGGAAAAAATACAGTAAGAATGATTTAAACAGATTCACTGCATCAGTGAAGTTTATGCAGCATGCAACAAAGCACCAAATCAGATTGTTCAAAGAAAGAAAAGCAGAGCAATAATTTACCAGACAGGAGGTAAACACACACACACTCAAAGATAGATAACCCCTGTGTTCCCCTGTGTATTTTAGAAACAACAGAGCAGAGTGAGCATCCACAGGGCCAGATGGCAAAAAAAGCAACATCATTATTCAGACCATTACCTCAGCTAATTGAGGCACTACACACACCACACACACACTCACACATTCCACATCACATATGGATACACATGTGCACATGACTTCATCAGCTTAAAAGACCAGTGTGCAGGATTTAGAGGGAATCTATTGGCAGAAATGCAATATACTTTTCAGAATTGTGTTTTCATATCACCTGAAACTAAGAAACGTATTTTTGTTAGCTTAGAATGAGTCCTTCATATCTACACAGGGAGTAGGTCATTCTCCAGGGAGCCTGCCATGTTGCATCGCCATTTTTTTCTACAGTAGCCAAGAATGAATAAACTAAACTCTGGCTCCAGACAGGACTACAGAGGCTAGGACAAGGTACATTTCAGAACTCCAGTCTGTAATTGATGAGTCTCAGGTCCTGCTGTGTGACTCCATCACTCCACTGCTAGCCTCGTTTAGGATGAATTTTGGACCAATGATACAGTTTTTGTTCTATAACTGATTTAGAAAGATGCAGGAAATATGTAGATAGATTTGGTGTCCTCATCAGCAGGACAACATGCTCCCCGAGACAAAATAGTCCAGCCTCCACACAGCTGAGTAGCACAGCTCGTTTCTTTTCTTTGTCATCAACTCTGTCAGCCACAAAGAAATGGTACAGAACATTTTTCCCAGGTTTGTGAACTGATAACAAAAGGTTCCACCAAACCTCCTGTAGCAGCCATGTTCTTTTTCTTTGCTACAGAGGGACCTAGCTTCTTCTGCGATTGCAGCACGTCAGTAACTTACTTCACAGACCATTGACATTAGCTTCAATTAACTTCACCTACTAAACTAGCACAGATATCTCAAACCATGACGTCCAAACTGTCTCGAGGTTTACATTAAAGGGGAATTCAGGTATATTTCACCCTGGCACATTTCCCATTAATGTTTCCATTTATTTTTAGAGAAATGAGGACTCACAAAACAATGTATGAGACAAAAGGTTGGCTTGGTTGTAGATTCTATTGGTCACAGCACGCAACAGCAGGTACAACAGTCACTTCACAACACTAAGTGTGTCACCTTCATTCTAAACCCTCACTCTGTTGTACTTCATGCAATTATGGCTCTCAATTCTGCATTGAGTAATTTTCTTTATATTTCTTGAAATGTGATGGTTATGGCCAATGAAGGTGCACTAATGGTTCCACAAGAGCCAAATGAACGCAGTGTAACATAGGCAATATTTTGAGACATTATGGCTGAACAATTTTGCAGTAATGACAAGCAGTATTTGTCACAGGACTTCTATTCCTTGTCCACATTATTTCATAACCACTGCCTATCGTTGTTGTGTGTCACTGCCTTACAGTTTGGAAAGAAATTAAGATGAAAACCATGTAATTTGCATTGGTTGCAGAACGACTCTGTTTTATTTGCCACTGCTGGGAACATGAAGAAGAAATCAATGTGAGCCTGTACTGCCCTGACTAATTTCTCACCACTGGAAGTTGTAGGAAATGTATCTCTCTCTACAGAACCCTCATTTAAACCTGAGATCTTGTCCCCACGGAGTGCTTCTGCTTTTTCAAAGGGCAGGACCAACATATTTTAACCGTTTAATCAATTAATGCAGGCTAGTGGAAGCTGCAGGGATTCAGCATGGAGATATGTTGATTGTACTACAGTAAACACAGCTCCTGGGAAACATGAAGAACATAGGACTGCACTCAGTGAACTCTCAGCTGCAGTATTTGTATTTTATCTTACTTTACCTTTTAAATGCAAAGACACAACCATAGCCAGCAATATAAATCCTGAAGCCCAGAATTAACATGTTTAGTCATTCCATGAGCACTTAGGAGACTTTTTACAGGGAATCAGCAAAATGGGGGAGTTGGTGGTTGGTATCTATACAAACTGCCATACAAAGCGAGCGCCTGTTTCATACACTTCTTCATCTAACAGACCACACTGGCTGTTTTTTTCTTGTATCATCCCTCCCATGTATTTATTTACACAGATGCTCTGACAAAATAGCAGTGAATATGTCCATATCTTGTGTAAACCAATTTTGCATAACCACTAGCAATGCTAATGGAGTACTGACAAACACAAGGCACTAGAAAGCAATACATTTCATGTATTTGCTTCACAATAAAAGCATTGTGTATTTATTTTTTTTTTGCAAGGAGACAGAGGTGCATGAAATGCATAGCAAAGGTTTTTAAGTAAAGGCTGGAAGCATATGCATCTTGACCGCAAGGCCACCAGTAAACCCAAAAGCTTTTAACATTAAACAGCAAGAGGAAGTGCAGAAAAGTAGCCAGTAAAGAGTGAGACAAACAAAAACAAAGAAACTAATCACAGATCCAGTTACAAACTACAGAAATACGGACAGCTGAACACAGTTAGATATTCAGAAATGTCGTCCTGTCTCATCGTCCTGTCTGACTAGTTTGAGCTGCACGTTGGCATCCATTTAAACATGGCAACTTTCTCTCTCATACCCTGCACTTCCTCACATGGCTGTGTCAGTTTACACCAAGAATTGGCTTGGTTGAGGGATTACACTGGCACAGGTAGGTGGCAGGTCAGTAATATCGTGGGTCAGTGTAATCATCCCACGTCTGGTTAACGGGTGCTACTCCAGGCCCATAGAGAAAGCCTTTATGTTGCTCTGTGACCAGATGCTGAGGTTGAATTAGACAAGCATTCTTATATCCTGTGTGTATATGTCTGCTAAAAATGGTAGAGGTGGTGTAGCTAGTTAGAGGAGCTAATCCCAGTTTAGAGGCAAAGTGGCTGGTGACATGACTATGGCCTGGTTGGCCTGAACTACAGGAGAACAGCAGTTACTTATATACATTTACATTAACTTTTAAATGGAATGTGATGTAAATTTACTTTCATTCATATTTAATTTAATATAAATGTCACAGAAATGACATTTTCCATGTTGACGTGTGTGCCGTGTTCCTCAGGCTGTGGTTACATACTGTATATATAGACAAGAACGTGATTCCACATTGGCTTCACTCATCATGTTGTGTTAATGAATGAGCAGCAGCTGAAGGGAAAATTGTCTGAGTGAGAAATTTTCAGATATATAGTCTGTTTCCTGTTCAATATTACAAGGTTTCCAGACAAAACAGTTGTTACTAAAGTGTAGAATGGTTTCATTTTCAGTGTTAGTCACACAATATCTAAAGTAAATATACAAAGGACAGTTTGCAGGCAGTTTTTGGTGTTCTCCCTGGTGAGGATGGTAACAGTGAGGCATGTGTCTCACATTATTCTGTCAAACTAACTGATAACACTAAATGAAAGCTTTTTCCCAAGATCACAAGGTGAAATGCATATAAACTACTTAGACTTGAAAACAAACCCTGACCTTGTAACAATACAGAAGTTCATACATCAAGTTTTCACCGTGTTCTACCACCTGAAATCATATTCATCGTGTTATTTTAAAATTCTAGCGGTTAAGAATATTTTATACAAGTTGAGCAAATTCTCAAAAGACAATAAACAAGGTAAGGAGGAGAATTTTGGATGCTGGGTTTCTCCCTGTTGATGCACGCAGCTCGAGGTATCTCAAACTGCCATGTTTTATGTATGAGAGTCTGGATAACAAACAAGAGCTGGAGCGAAAAAAAAATAAAGAAAGTAAGAATGAGAGAATGAGAGGAGATGGAAGAATCCTACAAGTTGGCAGAAATCAACACAGCCAGCTTCCCAGACAGACAGACAGAGTCAAAGAACTTCTTTTAACATGTTCCCAGTAGAGATGTGTTCAGAAAGGATCCCTAGAAAGACAGAAATCATACTGCTTTCCTCTACCTGTCTCTTTCCTCCCACCCTTCTCTCACTCCTCCTCTCTGTCTCATTCTCCCTCCTTCCTCCTCCCTCCTCATCTCCCACACTGATGTGCCACTAATACCTGACTGTAATTTGTAAACAATGCTAAGTATTCCTGCTGGAGGAATAAAGCCGATCACTCAGCCATCTAATTTGCCGAGCAATAGCTGAAAGGAGAGAGCATGAGGAAGAGGCATGTTTTTTTTTTTTTTATTAAATTCTCATCCCCTCTCATCCCCTCTCACCTGTGATACCACATGAAATCGTCCATACTCCTGTTACTCACTGGAGACATTCCTGCAAAAAGCAGCAGTCATTTCTGCACTAATGAAGTAGAACTGACTTTAAATACAGTTTCTGCAGCGAGTATGAAGCCTCAAGTATCCAGTCATGTTCAGCTCAATGCATGTTTACTGTATACCTGATTCATGCGTATTTGACAGCAGCTGTTGTTTATTGCTAACCAGCTTAGTGGTTAACTCATTTCCACTGTAGGAGCTTCTCCAGGGGCTGAGGAACCATTTTAATAACTTTACTTTTATTTCATCCAGAGGAACCAAACCTCTCTCAGCCATAAGTCTCTCATCCAGGGTGGCACTTCCCAACGGCCCCGCGATCTCTCAGGGTACAGTCTGTAGAGCTAAACGTGTCTCACTGTTCAAACACAGACCTCATGCTGTTACAGCTCGTGTGCAGCTACATTCACACTGTAAGGAGAACCACTGGCATCAATATAAGGACAAGCGACAGACTCATCGTCTTGTTTATTGATGTTAAAAACGGGTTGTCTAGTCGACTAAAGAGACGTGAAGAACAAGAGAGACAACACTTCTTTAATTCAGTGACTGTTTCAGTGAGGTTGTGTGCTACAGCAGCAGTGAAAACACTCAGCAGATTGTACTCAGTACTTTGGGGACTGGCAAATTTTCATTTTACCTTTGCAGATCTGCAGGTTATCTTTGCATCCATTCATTACATCCACATAGTTGTGCAAAGAAAAGACAAAAAAAAGAAAGAAAGAAACAGGATGACTGTGCTCTCAGACAATCCTACTGTTTCTTACTCTATCAGCAGACTCATTTTCCTGATCTTCATGCATTCCTGTTTATGGAAACATAAACTGGAATGTATGAAGGGGACTTTTAGTACCTAAGTTTTGCTCCAAGTTTATTTTCCCCTGTCATCATTCTGTGACGAAAGCATCTTTTTAGGGAGGTGTCAGGACAGCCAAGAAGTGAAGACCAGAACTGATCAAAGAAGGAACCTAAAGGGGTTTATAGTACAATACTTACTTAATATTTTACCCCAGAATGTATTTTGATGTATGATATATAGACACATGACTGTATCCCTGGGACATTACCATTGTTAAATATACTCAGCTTCATTCTATCAGAGCATGGCCATAACTAAAGCCCTTGGAAAAGATTAGATCTCACAGTTTAAATTAAATTTTGTGGCTCTGAACATTGCTTGGCACAGAACTTGTATTTGTAAAGGTGTAGACGTGCAGAATTAAAGAGCTTCATATTTTACGTGATAATAATCTATAAGACCCATGATTTGAATTTTTGCTATTCATCACCATTTCTTAACCTCTATGTATAAAGTGTGATGAGCCCTCATGCGTCACTTGTACATTGTAACAAGCCTGATTGATTTAGGCAACCTAAATTCACTCAGCTTGAGCTCTACTGATATATCATAGCCCCCTAAATTTCCTTTCTAAACTCCTGTTGTAGACCAGTATAAGCCAGAAACACTTGTATTTTTTTATTTTCTCATTTCAAGCTGTAAAGAGAATGTGCTATTGTCCTGAAAGTTATACTTCAACAGTTTCTTTCTCATCTGAACAGAAGACTTTGTTCTATTTTCACTGTTTTCATCAAGTTTATTGAAAAAGAATTTAAAATACTAATGTTTTGGATAATTTACCAGCCTAAACATGGCTCATGCTTCTCTGCAGTGTCTGTTTGTCGTACCAATAGAATCAGTATTTTTGTAAAGCAATAAGTCACATTAATTCCCTCACTCTACTCTGGGATGTTAGCTGTTTCTGCCCAAGGAAACAAAGGGAATTAATGGTTCATGTACACGTCAACATGTAATAATTCCTATTCAAAGTACACTCCTCTATAATTAGTGCTCAGTGCACAGGTTACAAATTCATGTGATATCAGAGTGATTTCATGCTTCAAGTGTGACAAATTGTGAAAAATTTCCCCATTCACCCACATGTGCCCACACACACACACACACACACACACACACACACACACACACACACACACACACACACACACACACACACACACACTAAGACAAAACACACCCATCTATTTGGTTTAATTCCAAAAGGTACAAGACAGAATCAATGCATGTTATGTTATGAATAATTTAAGAATTTTACATAGGAGCTTTGGTCTGTAAGTGGATTGGATTGGTGTATCTGTGTGTGTGTGTGTGTGTGTGTACTGTATGTGTGTGGGGGTGGTACTTGCTTGGAATACATCTCTATCAGTGTTTAGCCCCATAACAAATGGGATTTGGCAAATCTGAAGGTCAAATCGAATAGCAAACAGTGCCTCTCAGCCGCGGCCCCCTTCTCCCATGAATCCTTAACAAGCCACTCAGGGTACAACAACCAGGCCCAGTTTTTTGGAAGGCAGCCTGTTTCTCAGCTTGTGGCATCTCTCTAATAACGCAATCTATTCACCATCATAAATAATGTAGGCGGAAGACTTATGATTCCATTGTAGTTTTGCAGCACAGACCCGCTTCCAAGGCCATTTTTCAGCTGAGTAAAGAGGCGGTGATATTAAATATTTTCAGAGGGATAACATTTAATATTTCTGTCACTGTCCTGCAAGAGGGGCTTCTGTTTGAGAGACACATTTTTTTCTATTCATGTCTATATACATTTTTGAAGCTTTACAATGTTTTATCTAAAGTTTTGGGCTCATTCCAGGATCATCAAACACTCTCTGCATTTGGCCAGCAGTTCTTGCATTCAGTGGACAGATGGCAGAACATAAAATGGTAATGGGACCAGAAACACAGCCAAAGTTTTCTGTCAAATTCTAGTTTGTTGTGTGACATATCTTAGAGTGGTTGTTTAGCAAGTCACAATAGAAGAAGCTGATGCTTAAAGCCTCTTAGCGTGAGAGCTGGGCTCATACTTAATTTTTAGCAGGCTGATTTGTTTTTATCACAGATTTGCAGTTAATGATCACATGTTCCAACTCTTTAACACACCTCAACCATGTCTTAAGTTTAGATAATATGCCATAATCACTGCCTCCCTCTGATCTGAACCGTTCTGCAGTTACTCTGCACAGATACTGCATGAAGAAGTAATGCTACACAGAAAGACTAAAACAAATGAAAATTGCAACAAGGATATAAAATCAATACAGAATTAAAATATGATTAAATTAGCAATGGGGAAGAAAGGGAGGGAAATAAAATAAAATGATTAAATACATAAAAACATGACTTGACTAAAAGCCAGATTAAAGTCATATGTTTTCTCTTAGTGTATCATCTGCCTCGGAGGAAACTTCACAGTCTCGGGCCATAGTGACAGAAATAAATAAGCATTCAATGAGAAAAGTGATCTGGTTAGAATATTTCTTCTGATCAAATTGCTGACCTAAATAAGGGCAAAACCCTTTTGGGAAATTAGTAAAAAAAAAAGGGTTCTTGGCAAAAATAAACTGTACATCATTGATAGATACATGATTAATAGATACATGATTTATTCTGAAAGAAACAAACAAACAACTTTAAAAACTTTTCATATGAAATTACATCAATAAATAGCAGCAAAGTTAAACTCAAAATTAGCCTGCAGCCATGGACTGATTATAGGTCCTCTAGACACAGGCACGTATAAGGCCTCTGACCCCTCCCAGACTGAAATAGACACACAACATTCGCAGCGCTCAACGCTTGCATAGAAAGAAGTAAAGAAGAGTTTACTTTTCAACAGTGATTAACAATGCTTCCAGGGAACCTGATTGGGTAAACCTTACCTTGAGCAAAACATCCTGGGAGTTAGTGTAAACAAGCACATTTTCTTTCGTTTCCATCACACATAATCACTCCAAGGAAGTGGCTGTTCAGATCTTTTCTCTAACCACAGCTGCTGTGACCCTTGTTCGTAATGTCACTGATCGGTTTCCATTCTTCCTCTCCCCTTTAAACGGCTCTGACTAAGAGTGACAGCTAAATGACTGAAATATAGAAATTGCAGCTGTAAGGCTGCAAGGTCTCTGCCAGTTGATACAACAGTCTGCAGAAACCCTGAAAACCCTTGTAAATAGCTCCAATCGTCTCTGGCTTTCTGACGTTATCGTACTGTATTAAACATCTTTCAATTACACGTTTTTCTAATACTAATTCAAAACAGGATTTGTACCCTACCATTTCTTAATTTTATAAAAATCTCTGCCTTGTTTGGGTTTATGTTGTATTTGGCCACCTGCTGCACATCTTATTCTGTGAAATGCTTCCTGGCAGAGACTCTCTCTCATATTTACTCAGTAGAAACCAACCATTTTCTAATTTCTTCCAGGGGAAAAAAAGATAGATAACACTCTATATTCCTTCTAACAAGCCTAGTTAGAGAGGAAGCAAACACAAGTACAGGAAGCGGATGGAGTGAATATGTTATGGAGAACTGGACGTTGATTCTCCAGGTGATGTTAACATCACATATTACAGAACCAGCCCTGACCCTGGATCACTGCTGTGAGCCTTGAAGAACAGATGATGAATGTAGCCTTGGTTGACATAAGAAAAAAGAAAAGCAGGAAGTCTGAATGAGGCTTAGATGAGTGTGTACAGTACATCTTTGCAGACTTAAAATAGAATAATAGCAATGCACACTTGCAGTCCCCTTTTAACTTATAAACCTGTCAGTAACAATACAGTGAATTATTCTGGGTTTAATTACCAGTTCCTTTATTTTTCATGTCAGTTCCAATGTAATTACATGTAAATTTATCTGACTAATACTTTTGTTATCTCTGTTTGCTCTCTCCTCTGCTGCAGCACTCAGTGTCCCAGTATAGTCTTTATCTTCTATCCTTCAATCTTTCTAATACTACGTCCTTTTCTTCTCCTCCCAGTTAAGACAGTAGTATATATATTAAATCTCTGTCTTTTTCCAAGTTAAAGTTTAAGCTTCTGAGAAAAAAAAAATCAGAGATAGAGAGCAGTAATGGGAAAATGGAAGAAGACATGATGAGAGAAGTGTGAGGCTCTGTGGTGTCACAGCTGGAGAAAGAACAACTTCTCCAGGGTGAGTGGCTGCTGTCATTCTTGGAGTCTGTCTGAAAGTAGCAGCAGTGCACGGAATATGGCACTGCTTGCATATATTTGTACTCTGGCTGGAAAAATACATTGATATTGTTAATGTTCAGTAAACCTCAAATACCATTACAATGAACAGTGACATTACTATTGTAAATTAACAGGCTGCAACAACACTCATCGTTTATGCTAATGTAGCCCAGTGGACTACTGTGAATACAGATTTGTTCCTAATAAATGGATACATAAAGGTTAAAAACTGTTTAAAAATGTGGTTAAAATACATATTGATGTGTTAAAATATGCAGTAAGATTATAAAGTGTATAAATGTTTAAATATTGTATTAAATAAGAATTTTAAATGCAGCAATGTGTTTCATTCCATGTCTTATGTTAAAAAGCTGTAAACTCTTGTAAGGGATCTGTTTGG
>JBBMJY010000002.1:3587578-3607339 GCA_037833715.1 Toxotes lorentzi | reverse complement strand
GACAAGAACACAGGGAAATGACGAGACTTAAATACACAAGGAAATGGGCAACAGGTGAAACCAATTAGGGCGGAGCAAACAGTCAAAGACGGGAAACAAGACAAAGACAGGAAGTAGAACAAGACGAGATACACAAGGGCAATAATTTCAAAATAAATCAGGAACTATAAACAAAAGTATACTCTGAAAATGTCCACAAAACAACCCCTCATGGGGGATAGTCATGACAGGCTCACAATCAACCTTTGAGTAACTTCCATGGGAAATAAAAGAAAGACAGAACAGATAACATTAAAATTACACTAAATGTATTTACAAGTTTTGATAGTGACAAAGCATTTGCCGGATCCAATTAAATAGGTGCCAGATCCTGTTCTGGCATGATGTGGCACAAATTAAGCCCTGGGGTAATTGTTTCGTTATCTCAAGATAACAAGATAAATGAACTTGTTATCATGAGAAAACAAACTTTGATATCTCGAGATAATGAAATAATTAACTTGTGATCTTGAGATAATGGTGTTAATGTAATAAGCGTGAGTTTGGAGTTATTTTATTGAAGACATTTAAAATGAATGGGAGTCAGAAAGAGAGGGACGTTAAAGAGAGCAGAACACAAAGTCCAAAAGCGAGACACCAAGGTTAAAAGCAGGAGAGAAACTTACAAGGACAGTGAGAAGATCAGAGCAAATGATGGAGAGAAGTGAGTATCAGAGAGAAGGAGGGTAGGAAGAGGTGAGCAGGTGCACAGAGTCAAAGAGATGAGAGGTGGCTTGTTTCTGTAAGTATCTGTTCTTCTCATGCTGCACCTGTGCTGCTCGGTTTGTTGAAGTTGTTGGTGCTGAATGTCCTTGCACTGTCTTTTCCCTCTGTCTTTGTCTGTCTGTCTACCCTGTAGTTCTGCGTGTCTTCTTCAAAAAGAGGTGGAAGTTTGTCCATGAAGTTTTATATTTTGGTAGATAATGCCCCCGCGCTCTCTGTTTGTGCGACTTGTCCTTGTTGAGAAAGTTTTTGGCGTGAAAACACTCCAGTGAGCGTTTGATAGATGGAAATAGTTATTTGCTCCTCGGTCTCTTTGTCTGGTGTTCTGTCTCCCTATTTGCAACTCATTTTATTCTCACTTCAGTCTTTTCAGTTTGTGATGAGTTTGTGTCCATATCTCTGTGTCTGACTTTATCACTCCTCTTGACTATCTGTCTGCTTTTTTTTTCTCCTAAATTTATGCATGGCCTTTTTTTTTAACCAGTAATTCAAGAACTGATCTCACTCCATCTGCTCTTACCTGATAGCTCTTATCCCCTCTGAATCATACAATCTCCTCTCTACTCGTTCACTGACTCAATGGAAAAACTTCCCCTTTTGTCTGACTCTGATTTAGATTTCTGGCCCTTTTCTCTCACTGGATATTTGAAGGTCACATGAACTCTGTCATTGACCTTTTCATACCTTTTGCAGTTAAACCTGAACCTTACCAAACCTTAAAAAACAGTAGTGTTCATACACATTTAATTTTTTAATTTAATGCTTGACTGCAAAAATGTGTCAGTGTTGTCTTTAGAGCTTGTTCTGCTGTAGACAAAAATGGACCAAATAAACGCATACTACTTCTTTCACCGTGGTGTTTTTAAAAGCTACTGAAAAATAACTTGATTCTCAATTTGAACATTTTATTTCAGGTGCTGTTACAATACAGGAAAGCAAAACTTAGCAACCAAGAATGAGACTAAATGAAAAAAGTCCCAAGTCAGTCATTTGATAAATAAATCATGTCTGTATGATGCAGCTCACTATTTTAAAGGTTCTTCTGACCATCAGTGATGGGGTTCTTCATGAGCACACTATAAGATCTACATCAGTTCTAAGTATTTCACACGAGAGATATCTGCCTTTCTGGCTTGAAGTGGGCATTCACACTTAGAAAAAGGATGATGTCACCTCTTCCACTGCACCAATCAGGGCTGAGCAACATTTAAATTAAAATATGATGACAGTTTTCAGTCACTTGGGACAAAACCATGGACAACAGCATATTTGGTAGTGTTAATGTAATAGTAGTTAAGTTTTCAAGGCTTTTAAAGTGACAATGAAATAGATTATATTGAGCCATCATATTTGTTCATCAGCACGGACAAGTTTGGAGCTTCAAATCAAACTGTAGACTTCTCAAAGTGGAACTTTCACCTTCATTTCTCAGTCACTCTTTTTTTTTTTTTTTTTACAGATGATTTTATGGTCTGATATCAGTTGTTTGAACAGAGTATTTCCAGAATCAAAAACAACTTACTGGCACAGATGAGAATCAAAGCTTGAGCCAAAAACGCCATTTTGGTTCTTTTGGCCTCTGCTCTGGTCTCTATCTGTCTGTGAGTGTGTGTAGTGTGTGCTGTTCGTGTCCCATGTGTGCCATGAGATCATCATATCAAAGCCTTTCCTGATCTGAGCTATTTTTGTTTTCTCCATCCGGCTTATTGGCATGGTCATCGCATACAATGCAGCCAAGACTCTCCGTACTGGACCATTCACACACAGGCTTTCACGTCCATATTGTGTTGTTCCCACATGGAGAAGATGGCTGCCTCTTGTTTCTTGATTGGATGAACAAACGTTGCCACTCGCTGTCCCTTCCATCTCAGCTCAGCTGACGGATGCCACCACTGTCATCTTTAAGTGTCTGTATTCACAAACACAGTGAATCCAGACACAGGTTTCTGACTGCAAATTACTGTCATTCAGCAGAACTGCTGCTCAGCGACACAACAGTGTCACAGATCTAAAGGAATGTGTTATAAAATCACAGGTGTTCAGCAGGTAGGTGTCTGACATCGCTGTGTCCATAAAGTTGTTCTCACGTACCTCAAGAGGAGTGTAGTGTTATGAACAATCATGTACAAACACAATCTATTTTAACCAATAACACACAAATCTGTGTATTGTTCTTTTCCATATTCAACACATTACTCAAACATTCAGTGTAAGTTGGAAAAAGTTTGTGAACCCCTCAGAAGTGTTATTATGAATAGACAAGTTTTTAGAGGGAAACAATAAATCCTTTGGTGTTTGAAAAACACCATGCCACATATTATTTGGACATAATATGTGAGAGATTTGTCTTTTTGGGTTTTTTTGCGAAGCTGCCATGACAGTTCCGAGGTCTGGAGCCCCCTAAGTGGACTATGCTCATAAAATCTGCCAGGAATTACAGAAGAAGTTGCTTAATTTCTCTTTCCAAGATAGTCATGATACATTGACCAATAATAGCCCAGTAGCAATTAATTGTAATTAAAAAATAATAATAAATACATTCAGGATACCTTTAATTTTCTTGTCCTCAAGCTTAATTGTTCAGTCTCCAGGTAAGACAGTCACTTAGCCAGGCAGTTAGTCCATTACACGGTACAGTATTTGCTGCCTTGTGTTACCAGTCAGTCAATAGCCAATCTGGGGAGGACTACACTCTGACTGACTGACAGATGATGCAGCCACCTAACTATTCACTGTCCACCCAGTCATTCACACCATCAGCCACTACCTGACCAAATGCACTGACAGTCTGTGAACTGACTGGAGTGCTGCAGATTAACACAAAGTCCAGCAATCTCTGATCCCATTCTGTGTGTGTGTGATCCCTGGGTTTGGTATCATTTGATAGACAGCCAATGATCCTACAGAGAGAGGGGGAAGAGAACATGTGGATGCAGAGATAACAGTGGCTGAGATACTGCAAAGAGGCAAGAACTCCTGTTGGAATTACAAGGGTGCACATGTGTTTGTGGACAGAAATCCTGTTTGTGTGTGTGGTACCCCATGGAGTGTGAGAAGAGAATGGCTACAGCTAAGCATGTAGAGGCTGATTATTCTCTGACACTGCTGCGTTCATAAGTTCACAGGGGAAATTACAGCAAACCAGATCTAAAAGCTTTAGTCTGTTTATCCGTTTCATCTTCATAGCACTTGAGGAAGATAGTACAGAGTTTGCTGAGGTTCAATGAAAGTTGTGTGAAGTTAAGATGGACGTTTTTACCATTATCTTCAGTCAGGCAAAACTAATCAAATGACTTATAAAGCAGCGTATTTCTTTCCATAGACATCTTATATTAGCAAACTGGTGCATTTTTTTTTTTTTGTCGGCCTGTTACTGTGACAGCCTGCTTACATTAACCTTCCTGTACAGTGTGTTGATGCTTAGTGACTATGGAAGCATATTGTGGACTTAAACCACCTCTTCCTCAAAGGTCCGTGTGGCTGCAGGTTTTTGTTTCAACCAATCAAGAGCACACAGTTTGACCAATCAACTGTCTGAAGACTGAGATCAGTTGATTAAAGGAGTCGAGTCTGGTGTGCTGCTGCTTGCAGGAGAATTAAATCTTGCTGTCCAGGCAGTTCAGTTCAACAGTCGGTGTCCTGTCGTTCCTTAGTTAAACCAATGAGACTTGTAATGTGAGAGGGCCGTTCCTTCCATTCTAATGCCACTTCTTATTAGGGTGTGACCATGCGTTTCCACAGGCCAATAATTACAGGGACTCCTTTTTTTTCCATCTACTTAAATGATCGTTGAACATGTTTACTTTCCTGATCTCAATACGTCATACAGACCTGTTGCACTAACACAGGTGGCAGAAATTAGAAACATCAAAGCAGCTCAGTGGTAAGAGCTAGACGTGTATTTATTATAAATGTATGTGGGCTGGCATCCTCCTGAAAGATTCACAGCTGTAGCTTCCTCCTACCGTGTGTGCATGCGTGGTTCTATATATTATTTGCACACATACTGTATATGCTTAGAGGTGTAGCTCAGTGTTAAACATATCAAAATATGTGTGTGTGTGATAAACACCTGAACATATACACTAGGTTATCACCTGATATGTTCAGCCTTTTGAGGAGTATTTACAAGACACTGGTGCATGGAAGACAGGTGGGTAAACAGTGGTGAGTGCATGACACTGGAATGTATAATTAAATGGGAGTCTTTCATGTGGAGGTGAAAACAACACCTGCAGATTTGCTTCAGGACGTCAGAGAAGACGTTCACAGTTTGGTAATGAGGTTTGTGTCTGGCGAGATAAAAAGATGACGGGTTAAAGGGGTTGTGTCGTCTTGACGGCATCTTGGTGTCTGTGTGTGTGTGTGAGTCTTGGAAAACCACACAGATACTAATGAAACAACATGATGCTTATGACTGACCCTAGTGCCCAAATACAGCAAGTCAAATAATTGGTCAAATTGTTATTTTATCAAATGAAATAAAGAAATCATCATTTCTTTATGATGTTGTTGTTGTATGTTGTCCATTTTCCCAGACAGAGCTGACTCATCATTTCCAATCACCCAAAACAGAAATAACACAAAAGTCATTAACTTCAAACTGAAGTGAGTCGTGAGTTGAACTGCATGTACATGTAATGAGAGCTGTATTACTTATCTCCTTCTTCCTTAGATCACAAACTTATGAATCACTTCTGTAAAAAAAAAAAACAGGCTAAACCAGCCCTAAAACTGTGCCTTACCATTCTCAAGGACACTTTGGAAGAGTAGATGTGGGAGCTTGCAGGCCACCCTGCAACCCCACACAGCAGGCCTGGGTGCTCTAACATGGATACCACTTCCACGCTAATTCAGGATAAACACAGGATGGGGCGTTGTTAGAAAATGCAGGGAAGGTTTTGAGAGTATGACTTCAACTGCAGATGAACCAAGGCATCAGGGAGTGATATTAAGTGTAAGAGAGGCTTCAACTCATCGTCTGGCTCCCCTTGGAAATACAGGGGTTAAGACTGAGAAGACCATGTTAAGTCCATGGTCTGATATGGACTGAGCAGCAGAATTTCAATTGTGGCCAATTTCTGTTTCTGTCTTAAGTCTTTAAGTCTCTCACTCTCTTACACTATTTCCAATTTTTTTGTCTCTCACCAGTCTCGTTTTCTGTCTTTCTTCCTTTCTGCTTTTTTTTTTTTTTACCTCCATGTTTTTCTCTGTCCATCTTACCCTCCCTCTTCCAGCACTTTGTGTAGATTTCAGAATATTCCAGAGAGCAGGATTGAGCTGGCATGAAATGGGATTAGCTAGAGAGACAATTTTCACTACAAAATCTCTCCCTCTTCAGTGCTCAGCTCTGTCAAAGCCAACACTTCCCTTAGAAAAAGGCTTGGTCGTGTTCTGTTACACTGTTTTTCCTTTCTTCATTTCTCAGACAGCCGTTCCATATCTTACTGTAATGGTTGGCTGCCTGTTTCTTTTTCACTTCCAACATGAAAAACACAGGTTTGACCACTAGAATTACATCCATTACTATGTCAGACTCACTGCAGAGAGACAGCGCTGATGTAACTACACTTAATGAAACAGTTTCTTCTCCTCTGTCCTTTCTCCAACCTTCTTTCCTTCCCTCTGGTCTGATCTAGAAAGTCCCCCTCTCATACCAGCTCATTAGCAAGCTAATCAATTAGCAGGTATTAACTCTTAATGATTTCTGATGCTAAGTGGAATCTTAAAGGAAATTAATGAAGTGGTGACATTCAAAGTAATATGGCTCAGGGCCATTGGGTTTAGATTTTGTGTCTTGCAATTTAATATTTCATAATTTTGCACACTTTCCTTTTATGTTTTGCAGACGAAAGGCTGTGAGAGAAGTACCTCTCCAGAACCGTATGAATTTGGGCTGTAACTAACAATTACTTTCATTATCAGTTTATCTTTTTCAATTAATCGATTCATCATTAGTGCCAGTCGTGTGCCAGCAGTGTTGTTGTACCATCGGGAGGAGGCTGAGCTGGATGTTTCCTACACAGAGTCAGTGTAGTTTCTTTTGCCCATTTCCTAAACTTAACCAAGTGGTTTTAGGTTAACTTACCTTACTTAACCAAAGAGATGGCAAATTCATTTCTTTGTAACCATCATATGAATTAGTATGGGAATGGCAAGTAGTTTAGATAATAGCACAACGGTGCTGATGCAGTGACACGGTGTGCTCTATAGTCTAGCTACTCTCCAATTTTAAGAGGCCAACTGGGCTACAAATCATGGGAAATCATCCAGCACCTTAAAGAAATACAGTGTGGTTACTTCTTGTAAGTGTTAAGTGCAGATTGCAGTGCTGCTGACACATTAGATCTTGAGTGTGAAACTGTTGCTATGAAATATGCCACGCAGAGGTGTTCTTACTACATTTAATTAGATTTTAGATAGCACTTAAAATTCAGCAAAACATTCCTTTACCAAGACACAGTGGTTTTAGAGCAACACTTTGTCTCAGGGAGTTGAAATGTTGCTCAGTGCGTTGATGTATGGGACTGTGGGGACTTCTACAGGAGTTCATTACTATGACTTATACTGTGAAAAGATCTGCTCTCTGCTCTAATGGACACTCCACACCAGCAAGCTGCGCTACAGTAAATACTCCCTAATACCTGAGCTAGTGAGTGTGTGTTTGTTTGTGTCTGTGTTTTGTGTTTGTTTGAGAGGTTTTATAGTAATTGTACTAAACTCCGTCTGACAGGTCCATGTGTGGTTGCATGAAACACATGCTGTCATAATGACAAATAGGTTTTTGCATGCGTGTGTGTGCATGGATGTAGCTGTGTGAGTGTTTGTTGGTATGTAAGTCTGACTGCAATACATTCTGTTCACTATATTATCAAGCCTTGTCCGTGTGGTGTGTGTGGGTGTGTGTGTGTGAATGTGTTCTGTAATTTGCACACGTCACTCCTGTCACATGTGAGGTGTGGAGGTTCTGTTTTAATCACCAGCAATGCAGCAACCAAGTTCTTCCACTGCTAAAAGACTGGAACATACAATACATATGGGGGATAAACAATGACGTCTAATAGTACAAAACGACAATAAAATACAATGAGACTGGCTGACACTGTGTAATTACAAAACAAATACAAACCTTTAATATTTTTTTTCTTCTAATTACTGCCTTCAAAGTCCAACTCTCCAACCCAATATCCTTTAACCATTTAACATAATATCACTGTTGTTATTATTGTTGTCAAATTAGCATCTAATGTAGTTCTCTTGCCACAATTTTGTACAGGGGGCCAAGGAGGACACTATACTACTGTGCACATGGGGACAGCAATATTCTCCATGCCGAAATAAATTGAAAGCAGCCTGCATTAAATAATAAGCACTTTAGCCCAATGGGGCTCACTGCTCTGTGTAAGACACATGTAATATAACCAAACGTCTTTAAAACCAGAGCCTGCAGAGAGAGGCTTCTAACAGGAAATAAGACATTGTGGCCTCCATCCTTCTGCCAGAAGGTGTAGAGTACAGTGTGCATAGGCAGTGCATGCATCACTGGGCCTACAGAAGCTTTTGAAAAGTAATTCACAACACCTCAGAATAATTCAATAGAAAAATCTTCCACTAACCCTCTAACCAAATAACTGTGTCAGCCCCTCAGCAGGCAGCTGTTGTCAATAAACCTGCAGAAAAAGAACAGGTCGTATGGGTTGATGAGTAAATGGAAGATCACATCATCACCAGTTCACCAGAGTAAAAATAAAAGGCCGGGGTATCAACCAACTGTTTATTATTGCAATATTAATAAACAGTAATATTTGTGTCTACCTGCTCCAGAACTGCTGATGGACAAAGTAATTGTGGAAAGTAAACCTCAGGAACACGCTTTCTTTCAGTACAGACAGATGAAAGAAATGCTGCAACATACATGGCATCATCAGTGTGTGGTGGAACAGAGGACAGCCTGAACCCCTCTACCCCCTTCTGTCTTTGTGAGGACACTCATAATGTGTTCCTATCCTCTTACTCTGGTCTTAACCATCACACCTAAACACCTAACCCCAACCCTTATCCAAAACCTAATTCTAATCTGAACCCTAAAACGACAAGTATTAACCCTCAAACAGTCCTTTTAAGTTGTGTCAGAAAGTGAGGACCAGCCAAAATGTCTTTACTCTTTAGTCAATAACTCAAACCGGTCCTCACAAAGATAGAAGTACACACACACACACACACCAAATGTGGCCTTTGAGAGCCAGCAGTAATTTAAAGTTGTTAAGATACTGATCTGTCTCTCTGGTGAGCAGGAAGGCAAGACAGCGGGATGCAAAACTCCTCAGTCTGACCCTTAAATCTGTGTGTGTTCTGTATCTGTGTGTGTGTGTGTGTGTGTGTGTGTGTGTGTGTGTGTGTGTGTGTGTGTGTGCTGCGTATATCTGTGTGACTCTGTGAATAAGAGAGATAGTGTATGAAATGGAAAAAGTAAGACAGATAATGTTTTTGTTGTGTACTTGTTTGTGTGTTTGTCTTTGTGCGTGCGTGCACGCGAGTGTGTGAGTGCGTGTGTGTTTAGGCTATTAACATGGCAGTCAGCGTGTGACAGAGATGGATGTGGTGGGCTTTCTGCGATCAAATCACAGTGAGGCAGGGAGAGAGAGCCAGAGAGGTATGTATTACTGCAGTTAGTGGAAGTATAGAATAAATGCATTACTTTGTGTGTCCTTGGTAGCTCAATCGATTTGTACCTTTTTCACAAGGGCATCTTCTGCAGGTTGTTATGACACAGAGAGGGAGTACTGCAACAATGCATAGACTGAATAATTCAACGTTCCAAACTTCTAACTTCATTTTATTCAGTTACTGATCTGTGTAGGAACCCACACGCATTCCTGTACAGTGCTGGTATTTCATCCATGACATTTACCACCAGTGCTCTAAAGTTGAATTGTATTTCAAGTATTTTTTTTTTTTTTTAAATAAGCTTCCTTTTAAGCATTATGGTGTTTGGCAAACATAAACCCATAAGCATGCATGTTATGGGTGACACCCACAACTATCATTGTTGAATGCTAAAGCCAGTGTGGAAACATTTCACAGGCTCTTTTTTCATGGTTTTAGCCATCACTTGCATGGGCGACATGTACTATTTTATTTACCTGTTAATTTTTGGAGAAGCAGTGACTTTGCTAAAATGGATGAGACAACCACAGAGGTTGTGAATAAGCCGCTCACCAAATTTGGGAGAGATTTGGAAGAAGAAAACAGACAGCGGTAACGCTTTAGTTCACTGGTCTGTACAGTTTCCTACTCATTTGGTTGTATTAAGTTTAGAAGCATGTGTTGATTTCCAGAGACATTTCTTTGAACAAACTGCTTAATTTAAACCCATCATCATCATGAATTTTACTGCTTGACTTGAATAAACAAACTTCCCCTTTGCATGTACTGCAGGCCTGCTGTGCTCTGACCAAACCAACCAAACCAGAATGCATGTTTTTATAGCATTTATTGTTCGTAATCAGTTAGAGGTGAGGGGGATGTCTGTGGATTATGAAAGTGACTGGGATCTTCACGATCCTTTGATATTTCCTTGATATTTCCAGCATTGGGTCAAAAGTCCCAAAACTCAGGATGGAGGTACATTTCAAATAAGATACTGAGTCATTACACACTAGTGATTTGGAGCACATTTTAGATTATACTCATGCTTTGGAAATGGTTCATAGAAGCATTAAGAGACAGGACGGAATTCCTTGCAGTAATTGCAGGTAGTTAAGTGATGCAAACCGTGCTCTTCACCTCACCTCACCACCCAAATGTAGTAAAGGCTGCCCGGTAGTGTTATTTGTCTGATAATTAAAATAATGAGCCTAACCTCCTCTGTCTATGGGATTAAACTCAGTCAAAAGAGACATTTATCACATTATTTGAGGCTCGGTGTAATGAGCGAAGGGTGTAACCCTGCATTGTTTAAAAGCAGGGAGGCAGAACAGGTGTGGATGAAAAAATCTATAATTGGTCAGAGGGCAGTCAGACAAGGACAAAACAAATCCAGAGGGGTATGATCAGCAGAAGAATAAAAACTCCACCACTAAGGCAGCAGCACAATCTGTCCATTTTGAAGTAAATAAGGAAATACAAGTTAAAGTTACAAATCACATTAAAAGACTTTCAAATGAGAGAGACGTGAATAAACTGAATTTCACATCAATCCAGTTGTTTAGACATTTCACTCAAAACCACAAACGTCAATGGCGCTAGACTAAAAGTCAGGGGATCATCAAAGGCATTAGGGTTTATGAATGAACGTCTGTACAAAAAATTATGATAATCCATCCAGTGACTGTTGAGATATTTCGGTCTTGACCCAAGTGGTGGACTGACCAACAGACCCGCAGTCATACTGATCCATACTGTGGGTCAAGCTAGATCCTGCATTACCCATAATGCATCTCCATAGCATCTTGTGGCTTCGACTTCCCCTGCCTGGTAAACACAAAGGGTCATTTTCTTGAAGAAGCTCCTGTTTTTAAAGGTTTACTTATGATGAGTAAAGTGATCTGCATGAGTAACATAGGTGGACTGCCCCTTTAAACCACTAACAGGACATCAGGTTAACAAAATCCAGCACAACATATTTCTAGTTTGTATACCCATAAAATACTGGTGCTGAAATTTGGGGAAAAAGCACATTATAATATTTCTGGCCAAGGCTTTTGAACTCTGAACCTTGTAAACATGGATGTTTGCTACACATTAATTAATCCGTTCAGAAATTTCATGTGGTTTGACGACTAAATTGTGAGAACTTTGGAATGAAACCGTTTTTTTTTTTTTTTTTCAAAGCCGGTGGCCTACACAATGAATATTGATGAAGTGTCAACACACTGTCAGATAGTGCCCCTCGCCACTGTCAAAGGTAGTGGCCCATCAGTCTGGAATGTCACTGTGGCCCTCTCTGCTCCCCACGCCCATCAGTTTAGTAAGTCGATGTGAACTGTAAGAAAAGGTGGACTGCAAGAGACAATAAAGGCTTTTTTACTGTTGATTGAAAATCCTGGGTTCAAACTCAAACATACAATGGATACAATTTTAATGAACAGAAAGTGCAATTACATTAATACAGTGAAGGAGGCTGAAGACCATTAGTATTGTGGTAGTATTGCATTATTGTTGTAAACTGAAATATAGTATGAGTTTTTATCCAGTATCCTGTGAAATGAAAGATTTATCTAGGGGGGGGTTGAACACTTTCATAAGGCACTGTATGCATGTCACATTCTCATCAGGGGCCGAGCACCCCTGAAGGTCCGATCCTGTTTGTGACAGAGGTTTTATCTATAGACAGTGATATGATGCGCTATGCTGTTTCTAGGATAAAAACTCGCTGAGTTTCTGAAGTGGTTTGAAGAAATTTCAATTTTATAACCGCCGGCAGGATTGTCGACCCCAGGGGGTTAAAAGCTAAAGTAATTTAATAGAAACGCTTCCAGTTTGATAAGTCTGAACACATTAAGAGCCTACAGACACTTAAGATCCAAACTGAATGTGCTGCACAGTTTGTCTCCTCATTTTTTCTGATTATACCTTAATAAATGCACAGTAGTACACAGGTTTAATCTTAAAAACTGGCTCTTTGCCCTGAAGAAGCTTTTTTTTCTGTAACCAATTGTATAAATGATTAAAGGAGCAGACTAAAAATATACTTCTTGAAATAAACTTCTTTTATTCTTTGAACCTAAAATTAGTTTTGAGGAAGCAGCACCATGATTAAGTAAATTCAGACTTTGAAATGGTGTATTTTAGTAGGTGAAGCATGTTTTATAATATGGAAAGGCTTTTTACAGAAAGCTTTATATGTAAATGTAAAAAATGTAATTCAAAATGATGTGAATAGAAACTGAATGCAAGTGCCATTCTCTTGCACCAAGCCTAAAGTTTTATATTCCAGAAGTTACATTTTTAGCCTGCTGCTACATCAATAAAGTGATGATTCAAGTTTAACAAGGCAACATTTATATGATGAATTATGAACTTATTGTATGTGTGTGTCTGCTTACAGTCTCTTGTTTGCTGGTCTTCACTCTTAATCTCAGATGGAGGGGAGGACTGTGATGCAGAGGGAAAAAAGAAGAGAAAATAAGAGAGGGCAAGAGACAGAAGCCAATACCACAGAAATACTCGGTTCCTTGTGGCAAGACAAAAGTGTTTCTATTGATCCATTAGTCCAAAATGTCACTAATCTCTTTACCCTGTAGTCAGCATGAAGTAAAGGGAAAAGAGGCTGAAAAGAAAATAGAAAGAATTTTCCTGTGTGTGGTGGAAAAAAGTGCAATTCAATTTTATAGTAGTGTCTCTTTTAGTGCTCAGGAGAGAAAAAAAAAAAGAGAGTGAATTTTTTCCTTTGTCTGCGATTCTAATGCCAAACACTGACCTACAGGTGCACATGGGACTTGATATTGTCAATGATTTGTTTGCAAAAAGATTTTTATCATCAATAAAAAAAAAAAAAATCTCTAAAAGCCGTCTCCATTACTTATTTCATCTAAATAACTTAAATAATAAATAAATAAATATGAATATATAATAAATAAATAAAATTCACCTGACAGATTGTATAGAACCAACTGAGGCTCAAAAAATAACAGGTCTGCTTTTCATTGCGTTTGTATGTCCATCATACAGAGTGTGTGGTTGTCCTGATTTTGACATTTGTTGGTTATTGTCCTTAGTCCTTATCTGTGTATAATTAATGTTTAATCAGGTAATTGCTATTGATATTGAGGTTTTTTTTTAGTACAAAAAAAAAAAGAAATATTTCTGAATATTGTAAAGAAAATCTAAACCCAAAGGTCCATTTACTGGCTAATGGACCTGGCTTAGATGTCATCATGTGTCATCACCCAAATCAGCATGAAGGCGAGGGTCTGAGCGACATAATTTTTGTTATCAGAGGGTGCATGTGCCGCTCTGTATGGATGCATGTGTAGCCACCAATTTGTTGTGTCCGCTGTGCTATAAGGGCACCAGGACCAAGTGGACTCCAAGCAGGATAAATATAAGTTTGATAAGAACAACTGTGTGTCCCTGGTGTCCGAAGCTGTCCGTGTGCACGTCCACAAGGGAGAATAATTGAGGCTTAAATCTACAGAGGAGTGACAAAGAATAAAACCTGAATAAATGAGTGAGGAAAAATAATCAATGCAGATGCAGATTTTCTGACACAGACCCCTCTGTATGCCATTATTCCCATTATTTCTATTTACTTATTGATGCTTTTTTGCTTAAACAAACTCACATATGGTACCAGCCTACATACAGAGTGGGAATCAAGTGTTCGAATGACGGGGTAAGACACCAGATCAGTCATCATAAAATGGATCCATATGGCTCTTTGTCTGAAGACGTCGAGTGTGACTGGGCATCTTGGTGATTGTGGGTTATTGTTTCCAACCATCCGCCAACCTCCTACTGGGCTACTTCACGCTATGAGATTCTGTAACATGTCTTCCTGTTTAAATTATCACACTGGGAATACAAATCCACAGTGTCTGACATACGAGTGTGTTCTTTCTTTGCCTGTCTGTGCCTTTTTTTATGTATGTGTATGTGAATATGTGTGTGTGAAGCTCCTACCATCAGGTCTAGCAGATGTTTAGCTGCTGGTGGAGATGACTATCACCCAGCATGATAATAAGGTCACGTCAAGAAGCATTTGGATGCAGATGTCTACAAGCTGAGTGTGTGTGTGTGTGTCGGTGTCAACCTGTGCTTTGCCAAGTGTAAAAACTGACATTCATGCAGTCCACCTTGCAGAGCAGGGCGACTCGCATGCAGGCACACACTGCCACCTTGCCAAAACAGCATTCGCAAACACACACACACTCACACAAATTCACACAGAGATGGTGTAAGCCTTCAGGGTTGTTGATCCATATGGCAGTGATTGTAGGAGACAATTGTTAAAGGGATTTTGAAGTCTTGTATTTGAGTCCCTGTTTGCTGCTCCACTGTGTAACATATGCTGCACACACACACTATTCATTTATCTGTGAGACACAAAACACAAGAAAAGTCACCCACTTCAATACTGAACATTTCTGCTATATTGAATATTTCACTCATTAATTCCTTAAATGTCGGTGTGTCAGTGTGTTGTGTTGGATGTTACACTGACACAGACAAATAAGGAATTAATGAGTGAAATATTCAATATTTCAGTAATTACTTTTGAAAAGTCAGTTAATGGCACTTAGTCATGAGAGTAAAAACACAGATGACAGCATCTGACTGCCATTAGTGATCACATTAATAGAGTGCGTGTCAGTTTTGAATGGGCTTTCATTTTAAAGGGAAAGGAGAGATTTTATCATGGTGATGTTACTCACAGGAAAGGCATAATAGAATGAGGTGCTGAAATTTTCCCTCTGTTGTTTTTGAAGCTGAACTGCCAGACTGTTTGCAGATTAACTGGCAGTTTCAAAGAACATCATTTCTAAGAAACACTGTTCCTTTGGGCTACCCTCTATGAAATGCTTTTCTGTTTTGGTACTTGAATAATGTCAAAGCAATGCATTTTTTTCTGTACACAAAGTCCTGTATAAAAAGGATTAAGCACCATTGTTACTTATTAAATGTCATGGAACATTTTATCACAACTTTTATACTTGGCTTTTTGTAGGAATTAAAAAATATATATTGTTAACTGGTGAGCTTTAGACAAGCTGTTTGGCAGATTTTCTTTTTTTATCTGTGTGTAGTACAATCACATTTTTACACTGGTTCACTACAGCATGACGCCACACTTCTTTCTAGTGTGTGGTGAACTACTGATTCATTGGAAAGGTATTAAGTGGGTTAGCCTTGAAGATATGGTTGCTTCATGGATGATCTCAATAGCCTGAGCACTTGACCTTGGGAATGCATAGAGAGAGAAGAGCTGGTTTGCTTAGCTTTCATTGCAGGGTCATGAAAGTTCTCATTTGGCAAATGATGCATGGTTCATCAGCTGAAAACCAGAACCAGTACTATTAATATATCATTAGGCTTCAGTTTGTGTTAATTATAATAATATTGATTAAATATTCCAAATGTTAAAATAAAAGATAAGTGTTTTATTCTACTGCATCACTTACAATTTTAAATGACAGCTAAGCTATGAGCACTTGTATGTATGTATGTATGTATGTATGTGTGTGTGTGTGTGTGTGTGTGTGTGTGTGTGTGTGTGTGTGTGTGTGTGTGTGTGTGCTGCATATTATCACCACCAATCTCATTAATATCCTTTTGAGTGTCACTGAAGCACTTAAAGCTTAAGTGAAGCTTAAGTAGAAGTCATCAATTAATATGTCACACATATCCCAACAGCCACACACACACACACAGGTCTACATGCGTAGACATACACCCACTTGAACACACATGAGTAACTCCATACCAAGATATCAATTAGTAACAAACACCCTTCAGTGCACCGCATGTAGAACATCAATTATCACCAAGCACACTTCAGAGAGCCTGCACGTAAAGACATCAGTGAACCTTAACAGAGTGAGGTGATGGTTGTCAATGACGGTTAGTGGGAAAAGTGATCTGAAACAAATACAACAACTGTGAGGACTGTAAGTTACAGTTCTGAAGTTACAGCTCTCATCCTCAAAAGAACGAGCTGCAAATATTTCTGCGCCACGTTTGAAGGCTACACATGGACCCCCAAAAGCATCAAAAAGGAAGTGAACGATTATCAGAAGATTCAAAAACATTACCGATAACATAAATAAACAACATCATGTAAAAACAAGCTTTATATTTTCCTTTACGCCTCTCAGTAGCATTAGCTATCTGTTAGTGTTAGTAAGAGAGGCTTTAGTACTATGTAAGGTATATTTAGCAAGGATAATTAACTAATTAATAAACCAATTCACCAAGACTGGTCCTGGTGTCTTAAGCTACCCCACAAAAAATGAAAAAAACAAACAAACAAAAAAAAAAAAACAGAGCTAATGAAAAAATGTATGAAAAAAAGTTATCATTGTCATAATTATTTTGTATTAATTTTACCAACTGAGTGTAGGCTAAAGGAAAAGTAATAAACTTTATAATGTGCTTTTCAATTGACTTTATACCTGCAGAAGGCAATTGACGTTCAAAACGTAGCATCCCGTGAAAAAGGGATTTTAGAACCTCACACTTTATTTTCTGAGCACTTCTGCAATGACTGTACTTTTTAATGAAAGTTTTATGCACTTGTCTTCTCTGCTGGTGTCCACATTCATTCTGTGTCATTTGCAAAAAGCAGTTGTTGGAAGCACTGAATATACAGCGTAACGAGAAGAGCAACATGCTGTTCTATGCCATAAATCTAGCCCACTGTGCAAATGATTCCTCTACATGTAGGATTTTCATTAATGCATCATTCTAATGACTGTACTTGGATGTGTCTGTGTGCACTTTCTATAGTCAGTATGATCCTCTCTCCATTTGCATTTTCCATTATTCCCCCTGTCTGACGCTTTTAAAGTGTTACTTACTAGTCCACCATGTAAATTGCTTAAGCGCCCCAGATGAAAGCCTGGAGCAGATGCGAGCTAGTGTGGCTACACTGATAGTCATGTTTTTGCCTGCATTAAAATGTAGTCAGACATCGCTGCT
Organism: Toxotes lorentzi; assembly: GCA_037833715.1. Classification (NCBI taxonomy): domain Eukaryota; kingdom Metazoa; phylum Chordata; class Actinopteri; family Toxotidae; genus Toxotes; species Toxotes lorentzi. Next base: position 3,589,939 of record JBBMJY010000002.1, on the reverse strand, counting down.
GATTGGAAAATGAATAACATGTCAAGCCTTTTCAGTGGATTTCAAGGTAAGACTTGCTGTGCCTCTGTGGATGTCTGCAGACTTCATCTTTTAATATTACAAGAGCCAAACCAGAGTCAGCTGAATGGAAACATCTCAGTGTGTGGAATAATCCACCAGCACTTTTTTGTATCCCCGCTAAATTTAGCTTCTCAAGTGCTAAGATTTCTACATCACATCTGATACAAGCAGAGATAAGAAAATCCCTACATACTGTACTTTCAAAAATGGAGGACAAGTGGAACATGGGTCAATACTAACTCGCTAAGAAATTTAATGCACCAGAAAAGGCTGGGAAGAATGAATGCAGGATTTAAGATACTATAAAAGTCGGCTTTTCAAATGTTTCATGGGGAAATAAATGCTTCAACATATTTGTTTGGCCTCAAGGATTCACACGATCTGTTTATGTGAGAAAAAGTGAATATAAATGTAGCTTTGTTTAAGAAAACTCCACAGAGCACCTTTAAAGCCCCCGAGACATTTGTTTCAAAGCTCAATTATTTCTCTGTAACATTAAATATTCGTGACTAAACACGTAAAAATCCAAATGAAGGTTTGGAATACAGCATCCTCAAGTCACATTTTTTCAAACACTCAGCTAACCTGCATCATCGGGACTCTGTGCACATGATCAGATTTACCTGACCTGGCAAAATAAGCAAACAATGTAATAACTCATCATGACAGGTGCTCGCCTTTTTTCCCCATTTAAAACCAGTGAGTCGATCACCAACAAAACATAGAAAACAACTCTTCTGAGCTGATTGATAAATACAAAAAAAGTACTTTGTCTTTCTGGTTCTGCAAACTCTGAGATAAAATCCTACTTCTGTCATGTGAGTTTTGACAACTGCAAGGAAGCTTATTTTGCATTTTTATGGGCCACTGCAGATATATAGATATATAGAACAGCAGGATAACATCCAGCAGCCAGTGATTCAGCTCAGTGAGAGCTTTGCTTCGAGCTCCTTTACAGCCATATTGACTTGGTCATAAACTGACCATAAATCCATAGGCATTTAATAATGAGCCTATGTCATCAGCTGACAGAAGCATATGTCTTCTTCTACGGCTCAGGGAAACCAATACATTTGTTAATGGTAAATACAATTATAAGTATTAGGACAGTGACCTTAAGTCATTCTGCTTTGATGCTGACAGTGATAAATTTAACTTTAAATCGTCAATGCGAAGCAAAGACCAGACTATCAGCATTTAATCACAGGACGGAGCATTGTAAACCAGTGGCACCACCGAGGCCTCGCAGCTCAGAGTCCCCACACTGAACTTTACTGTGCAGAAGATTTAACAGACTTATTTTAGTCTACAGCCAACACAAGATGCACTAATGAAAACCTTTTCTTGTTTCCCTTGTTTCAGCTCAATGAGTTCCATTCCATTTTCTGAAAACGCTTTTTATAAATGTATAAAAGTGCACAGAGCTAATGCACTTATTATATGCCTTGCTCAGAACACAAGCGTTTTAATGAAAGCGCTAAATTGTAAAAGGAAATTTAAACCCATAACCACTGAAAGGCAATTTCATAATACTGGGACTTGGCATAGAGCATAGCTTGTTGATTGAAAAGTCCCATCAGCTATATGGAAAGTGTCATTGCATTTGCAGAGGAGCCAAAAGGAGGAAAAAAAAAATAGTCTCCTTCGTACTTTATTATACAACTTTTTAAGCTTGGTCAGTTTTTGCAATCACATAGGACAAAACTGCACTTAGTCATCTGTGAGGAAGTACACTGTGTGAGGGAGGTGAAAAAAGAGAAGAGAAGCAAGTTTGGTGTAAACTGTTTTATCTTTTCATATTTGGAGGATTTTGTGTTGACCTTCTGTTGATGTTTCTGGATTCTATTCTGGCTTTTTTGGAGTTTTGAACAAGGACTTGGTGAGTTCAACAAGCATGTTATCTCCTTGTTGTTGTTCCTCTCATATAAACTGAAGTATTTTATTGTTGTATTACAGACTGGTGTTTTTGTTGTGAGGAATGCTCAGTTTTTTCCACACCAATGCTGCAAAATTAAGATGGCGAGCCACTCTTAATTTGGAATGACCCCGGACAAACATCTTTGATCCATCTACACTCCGCGGATGAGGACACTGGTTTATTCATCTGAACTGTAGTAGGTGTTTACTATTATTCTGCAGTGTTTGCTGCCATACGTAGTGTGACTCATTTGGAGAGAAAAGATTTAAATCTCTGCAACTCTGACACAATATTTATTGTAAATATCATGACTATTAGCTTCAACACAAAGCACTTTGTGCTGCATTTTTTGTGCATAAACTGTACTATGGAATTTATATATA
>JBBMJY010000002.1:3536636-3587478 GCA_037833715.1 Toxotes lorentzi | reverse complement strand
TATATATACACATATATATTATTATTAAGCTTCTGTCACTGTGCTTTGACTATAACAGTCATAGCTCATATACAGAGAAACTGGATCCACTTCAATGTTACTGCTTATTTTAAGTAAAAGAAACAACGACACTTGTGCAGAATTGAGTTCAAGTTCAAGTGTAAAATTTTTAGTTTTGAAGAAAATGAAATGTTCTTGTCAGAAAACTCAAAGCCCTTGTTATAAAATAACTCTCTTATATGAGAGTGGAACGTCCTTGTCCATGAATGTTTCCCCAGGACGAGAAGCACCAAAATCACTGTTACACTAAAATCAGTGAAGGCAGCAGAGTGGCCTGCTGAAGCAACAACATCTTGTAAAATCTTGTAACACAAACTCTGGAGCTGAAATAATGCGTTGTCACAAACTACACGAGAATGTATGTTGTTTGTGTGAAAAGGGGAAGTCGACACTTTTTTTAAGGTTTCAGTCAAAGTTAACGTTAAGTTTTTGGTCTTAGCCACATCAGATGAACCAGAAACTGCAAAGCTTCCAAGCAGTTTCCTGGCAGACGGGAAGGTGGATTAAAAGCATACACTTGTCTCCCACAACACCTCCACCTGCTTATTCTGTGCTGCTTCACTGTCAAACTGCTGCTGATCCCAGTCATCTATCATGTAAGAACTTCTTCGAACAGAAGGCTGAGTGAAGCAGGCCTCCGGTGAAATGGGGATGTGTGAGTTTCTCTGAGGGATTAGTGAGGAAGCAAATTATGTATCTGACAGCTGATGTGATTTTAAATGCTTTGGAAAAATCAAATCCTTCGAGGAATCAGCCTGAATAATGAACAGCGTGTTGCGGTATGACAACACACACAATGTGAAATTAAGCTGAAAGTGCTCACGATGACCTTTTTCATTCTGATTTGTGCCAAGACTCAAAAGCTTGTCTCTGTTACAGTCCATGTAACTCACCATATAACTTCAATTAATCGGCCAGGCTTTTATTTCTTTTGACAATGAAGGTCATCCAAAGCTTCACCAGAATGGCCATTTATTCCATGAGACAGCTGGCTGTCTCGCATGGTGTGTCTATGACAAGCAGATAAAATAAAATTTGACTCGGTGTTTTTTGGAGCTCAAACGTTTGCTTTAGCTGCCAAAACATGACATTTCCTTTGTGATTATGAGAGACATGCTGCTATTTCACTCTGCATTTAATGGGCGTTTAATGGTAAATCATTTCTTACTGCTATCATAATGGTGGAGGAATGTGGTCTACTGAGTGCTTTTCTAGTTAGTTGGATGTAATTTTGAGCATTTAATCAAAAATGTGTGTGAAGTTTTGGTGGAAATAAACAGTTGAAACTCTTGTCCTCCTTAACCTGTGAGGCTGAATGCCTTTGAGCAAGGCATTGAGCCCCTAACTGCTGCTGCACAGAGGCTCTCAGCAGAGGGCTGTCGCTGAATAGCTGGAATACTCTCGAGGGACCACTGTGACCTGTAAGGCTGCGTTCGGGGGGACAGATGTAAACTTTTTGAATCTGGGGAAAAAATGGGGAAAAAGAGAAATGTGCAAATTGTAATACTGAAGTTGGAACGTCACTGGTATTAAATGGATCCTTTAACATCAACTTGACATTGTTTGTGTGAGTATTCATGAGAGGTATAGTTATAGTTGTTTGGAGGGAGGCTGACTATCAACAAGTCTTTATTCAGTTTGTTTCTCTCATAATAATCAGTTTTATATACATTCTTTTGTTTGGTTTTCACATTGATGAATATTATATGGCTTATGGCAAACTGCAGTAAGTAATAAACAGTATGTAATTAACAGTAGCAAGGGTTCTCCTAATATGTTTTGTGTTTAAAGTAAGTAATAAGTATGAGCACACAGCACCTGACCTGACTACAGTCAGAAGATGCATGTAACCTGTTTGGGTTGATACAGCGTCCAGCTAAATACTTCTGCAGCCCTAAAGTTGAACTGTTAACATAACTCCCACGGCAGCCTTTTTTCTTAAGATCAAATGTTATATCAGCACATTAATTAGTTAATTAATTATTAATCACCCATAATCAATTATTGATAAAAACAATACCTTTGAATGCACAGTAAGCAGATAAAACTAGTTGAGATACTGTGTGTCCTGGTCCTTTGTGTTGATGTTTCCAATCTTCATGCAAACAACAGCACTGAATGATGGTAACTGCCTGTTAATGGTTATGGTTTTTCTATTACTAATGCATTGCTGTCTTTCTCTCTTGAAATCAGGAGGAATCACAAAATGTGGAATCAGCTGCAAAGGCACTGATAGATATCATAACCAGAAATCTATAGCTACCTCACACCCAGAGAGCGAGCCCAGCATGAATTAAAAAGATAACTGAATCAGTCTGGTAAATTAGTTTATGTAGCCCATAACACTACAGTCTGATGTGTCTGTGTGTAATCTCTTGTGTGGTGGTATTTTATTTTGATAAGCTGAATTGGCTGTATTAATGCTCATGCCAGGAGGAGTACTAACATCATATCCTGTGTGTGGAAAACACTGCAAACAAATGAAGTTTAATAAGTGAAGAGACATTTAATAGTGAAACAATGAATAATTTAAATCTATGATTTGCCCCCAAAAAAGTGTTTCCTTATAGAACAGCATCACATAATTTTTGTGCAAATGACATCTACAAGCATGGTGCTTTTATTCTATCTAAGGACAAAAGAAAACTAAGAAAAGGCCTTATTCAAGTATCCAAATAAAAACTGCAGCTTTTCAGTTTTATGTGATTCCTTCACCATCAACCACTGCTCCACAGGGCAGTGATGAATGAGGCCATACTCAGGCTGGCCTTGGGAGGAGGCAGGTAGTTGTGCCAGAGGAGAGTGGCCATAAAGAGGTAAGAGATAGTTTTAACAAATGGTCGTACCACAGGCCGGCTCCTATATACATAACAAAAACCTGCACACAGTACAGTTTTCAGACACCATTGCTGAATCAGGGTGTGTACATGTTTGTCTGCGATCACGAGTCGTGCAATAAGTGGGTCTGTTTTAGTTTATACAAATAAAGGGGAAAAAATCTATCATTGGAGCTGCTTCATGATATGTAGAGGTATGGTATGAAGATTTAAGTTTTTACTTTAATGCATGTGCATGACAGAGTTAAAAGGAAAAAAAAACCAAAACAAAACAAAATAAAAATAATAAAAAATCTGAAGACTCTTATTTGAAGCATACCCTAAATACGGTGTGGCTGAGCACTGCCTTCAAGATCCAGCACATCACCAGCACCCAGCAGTCTGACACCCACACTGTACTGCTGTCAGTGTTAATGGTTCTTAGCTTGGAGGCCTATGATCGACTCTCAGGTGGTTTACCTGTTCTACAATGCAATGAAAATACTGAAACTGTGCATCTCACCACAGATATGACAGCAGTTGTACATGAACAAGATGCTACACTGATCTCCTTTTACAAGGCAGATTGTTTGTAGTGAACCTCGCCCCTGAGGTGCAGACTAAAAGGTGTGGCCTTATATTTCATCGTAGTGTGAACCTCCAGTTGCACATCTTTAGTAGGGTTTGTAATTATTAAGTTGTGAATCGAGGTTGAATGTGTCATTTATAACTGTCTGAGCAGGTGATGCTGCAGTTGGAAGTGGGGTGGACCACTGCATGTTGTGTATCTGTGACACAAAGCGAAGAATGGCTTCCATTTTGATGTTGCTAGGTGACAGGGTAAGAATTGTTTATTTGCAGCCAGTCGTCCTTGAACGAAATTCTCTTCTCTGTGTTGAAAGCTCAAGGACTAAACTAGGTAATACTCTGGATCTTTGTATCCAAGATGATGATGGGATGACTGTCACCGTGCACTTTGTGATTGGATGAAGCGAGGCACATGTCCACACTTTATGTGGTCAATATCCTCCAACAGTTTTTTTGAGTTACTCACCATATATCAGTATACTTTTATTGGAGTAGGAAACCTTGGGACACAATAGGCCTTGCTGATGTTCTTTTTAGGGTAAATGAAATGAACCATGAGAGTGAATGAGTGGAGCTTGTCACTGATAGACTGTCGTACAGTTTCATTTTTTTAGGGCACACAGGTGTGACACGACTCTTTGATGCTGAAAACGTCCCCACAGTAACTCGACTGAGCTCTGCAGCTGTCCACGTGTTGACTGATTGGATGATGGACACGATAGTCTCTCTTCTGACACTGCAGGACTGTCCTGACCTTGACCACAAGGATGCATTTCTGCTTTTTCTAGATAAAGTGAGAATCTCTTAGAATTAGTTGGTTAAAATTAGATCAGTCTGATGATGGTGATGATGATGATGATGTACCAGATGAAACTGTGCACTGTATCACAGGTTTTTTTTTGCAACATTGCTGAGGAAGGTGTGGATTTCACTCCTGATTCTATTGTTTCTGTGTAACAAAAAGTGTGACACTAAAAAAAAGTGTATTATAATCTGTGTCTGTTTTAACTGTACATGTAAGGGATTTTTCCAGACACTGTGCTGCAGTTACTGTTACATACTGGAGGGTAAAAGACATTACTATATGTTGAAACTTTATGTGACCTTATGAAGTTCTGAGAAAGGCTGAGAGGTGCTTGCCCCCACAGAATCTGAACCTGGAGTTTGTCTGTGCCATCTGTCCTTCTGCCTCCACATGTTTTGAGAGGTTGCGTTTAGTGAGACACCACAAAAAACTGCAGCAGATTTGGTCTTGTTTAAGGTGTGTTCACATGTTCTTCAGACTTCACACAGTGGTGTGGCAAAAATACACATTTCCCATTAGTGTCTGTTCTTGAGATTTCTCAGCTTGTAACTGCTCTGTTAATATTCTCTGTGTCGTCTGCGCTCCATGGGGACCATGCTGACACTGATGAAAAGTTGTTCCATGATGTTACTCAGAAGCCTAAGTAGGTATTTAAAATTACATTTTAAATTCACTGAGAATCTTGCACCTTTTCTACATTATGCTCTCACCTTCTGCACTTGAATTTGAATTAGGGTTAGGGTTAGGGGTTATTATTACTATTATTTGGCATTTGAGCGTTGGTGTTTTTGTCAGTGTTTTTGTTTTTTTGACAGCTGCCCCCAAGTTGTGTGCATGTGATAAATGTAGTTTGGGGTTTGGGTTTATGTTACCACCAAGTTTCATAATGAGGCTGAGTTCTTTTTATGAACACTCAATGTGTGTATGTTTGTACTATGTTTGGGTTTAATGTTTTTTCCTGTGAATTTTCACTATACTGAATTTTGCAGTTGCTGGTGGACACAGTGGGTGAGTGCAGGTCAAATCTGAGCTGAGCTGCAAACACTTACTTTATCCAAACAATATTTACTGATTAAGAGTTAATTAAAGGCTTTGACTCTCGTTTTAAAAGGGGAAACATCACATCTTGGTTCACATATCATTTTTAGATTTAAAGTAATGTTTCTGTTAAATCATTTAATTCAATTCAAGGTGCATGTGCAGAATGTTTTATAGTACAAGACTACATTAGTCTAAGTATAGTGTTTTGTTTTTGTTTTTTTATGTGTACATGTGGACATGTATGTATGGGTGTGTATATGTACTGTAGGTAGCTGTAGGTGTACGTATGTATGTGTGTGGATGTAGGTAGATATATTGTACATACATACACAAACTGATTACACTGCATATTGCATGCATGTAGCGGTATGTTGGTATGTATGTGCACAGGGGCATATTACATGGGATGTCGTATTGTATAATTGTTGCTATTTGAGTTCATGGTGTTGTAGACTGTAGCTCTGCTCTACAGAGGTAATGGTACTAAGGGGAAGTTTGAATAAGCATTGTGCTTCCCACTGCTCCTTCTCCAACGCACTTTGTTTGTTTGTTTTTTTTTGTTGTTTGTGTTTTGTTTTTTTTTTTCTTCCAGTTGGTAAGGAAGGTTTATTACTTATTTACTTATTTACTGGTCATAAATCACTTTATTTTTACTATTTTTGCTATGTCTTCTTTTGCATGTTGCTCCTTAGGTAGTTTATTTTTTGGAGTTTATTTTATTTTATTTCATTTTTTGTACATTTTTTAGTGTCTGCTATTTCAGCACCATGGACAGTGTCATATATTTATCAGTACACAGCACAGTTAGACGACTGATGTTGCGTTGCATCATGTGCAGTCTCACAAAGTGTGAGCCTCAATGCATTGTGTAGATACAGCAGCAGATACAGCAGGAGTTTTGTCAAGCCTTGGGATGTGGGATGGGATGTGTTGTGAGGTGTCCCTGCCTGACACCAACCACGAGCTGGATAAGGTGAAGTATGATGTGGTATATTGTTTTTAAATTATTGTAGTCTTGCAGGAAAGAGTGTAACTTGACACCACTATTGTATTAATATTAAAAGTGTCTCCATATTTAAATTGCCTTTTTTGATGTATGCTCAATGGTGGTATTTCAGTGGATGTGTTAAGAGGCCTTGTATGTACAGTGCTTAACAAATTTATTAGACCACCAGCTGCCCTAAATTAACAGCATTGGTAATTACCAAAATCATTTGTTATGTTTCTGTAATGGTTAATACATCAGTGTGTAGAAGCTCTTTAACCAAAATGATATTTTTAATGCTAAAATATAATTATTATTTTTATCCATGAATTCTCAGATTTACTGTTTTACAAAAAACTGAAACAACAATGAAAAATTGATTAAGATGTCAAATTATTGTGACTTACTTGCATTCCTGAACAGAAAAGTAGTTACTAAGTTAGTTTTAGTGGTTGAATGTCATGCTTGATTTTTTTTTTCAATTATGTGTGAAAAAGGACTATTTAGTTGTTTCTGTTTATTATTAGCCAAATAAATAACAATAACCTTTTTTAGTTTTAAAATATTTACAGTATTAAGTTGGAAAAAGCTCATTTTCATAACTGAGTTAACCTTCTTATTCAATTTTAAGGCACCATCAGAAATGATACCCCAGGTTTAAAACCTTCTGTTTCACTTGTGTCATTTCATTTGTGTGTTGGCCTATATATTGTTTTCCTTTCCATTGTTCTGCATTTGTGTGTGTTTTGTTAGCTTATCTGAGAATACCCTGGCATTTTTCAGCGAGGCTGTTGAGCAGTTTGGTATTCCAGTAAGAAAACACAGTGTTCCCAGAAACAACATTACCTGTAAGTATCATCACAGAATGATGTGGGGAAACATATTATGGTTTTAATGGGGACATCTTTGTTCATAAGGACCTGAGTGTCTTTATTTTGGCTACACAGATTATTATAGACTTATTATAAGGGCTGAGGTTGAAAAAAAAAAAGATTAAACAAACAAACAAAACCTTTGGGTGGCTCTGGCCTGGCTGTTCCATACTTTAAACCTATCATTACATGTTTTTGCCAGGGTGGAGACTTTCAAGAATGAATGGGACTATGATCCCTTAAGAACAGAGGGGAACTGAATATATATACACCATTCAGCCACAACATTAAAACCACTAACTATCATTTTACATTGATCAGGCTGATTGTCCTACTTCACATACAACATTTAATGATCACCTGACAGCAGTAACTGTGGGCCATTGAACTGACCAGTAATTCCAGTTGAAGTGTGCATTACCAATTATTGCAAAATCCATAAATGCATTTCCCTTATCATATACAAGCCTTAGCTTAATGTCCTAGCTTCACACAGTGCTGCAGTTTTTCCTGAACAGAGCAGGTAACGCTTCATTCTGAGTAAACTGACAGGAAGTGATGCACAAATGTGCAAAACACATTTCATGTTTCACAGATCCACAAACGCACAGATTCACATTCACTTCACCTGTAATTTTAAAAATTACACGTTTGCAGATAGTGAGATATTTGTGGGTCATGGCACATGTTTGTGGATTGTCTTCTGTGGGTTAGAAAATAATAAAGTCCAGTAAAAAAAAAAAAAACAACAACTTCCATATGGCAGGAGCAGGAATGTTCCAGTTAGCACTACCACACACGTGTACTAAAACTACACGAACAAACACACAGAGTGTGTGACAGTGTCCTTGGGTGAAAACTGGGGCTGGTGGCCAATTGCTTCAGCCCACAGAGTCAGGAGATTAGCCTAGTTTTCTCTGAAACAAAAGAACAGGAAGAGACAAGGGAAAGACTGAAGCATGAAAGCAAAGATGGCCGACTGGAAAAAGCAGAAGGATGGAAGTTTTAGGAGCAGATTTTAGGGTTTCTTGGTTCATTTACCTAATTTTCATTCTGATTGCTCATTAAGCTGGTTAACATTGTGATTTAGCGACCTCAAAGTCTCCTGTGGATTACCCTAGTTTTCTCATTGAAAAAAAAAAGATGGAAGGAAGAGAGGAGGAGCAAGAGAAGGGAAGGAAACAAAGTGTACTTTTGAGGATAGCAACTTTTTTTTTATCCTGAGATGACAGCGACATACACAGAATACACTGACACACACACACACACACACACACCAGCACCACCACTGTTTTTATATTCATTTTGTCAAGCACATACAAAGGATGCTTATGTAGACTATAATTATTCAGATATAAAAAAAAAAAAAAACACCTGAGAAAAGATACAGCACAGGGCGAAGTAACTGGCCATAACAATCTGACTGGCTGTAACAATAACAATCACATTGTCCCTTAATAACATAATTTTATGCATCTATATTAAACAGTATATTGCAGCTCCTGGAATGCAAGTGCAGATATTAAAGAATCTGAATATATTACAGAGGTAAACTGCTGAGTGGTTATACACAAGGCACTTATATTGTTACTGTGGGAAAGGAAGGAAGTGAGCAACATCGGGACACTGATATGGAGCCACAGGGTGTGAGGCAGCCCTTGTCAATTCCTTATTAAGTTCATGTGGTTTTAGGTAATTGCTTTTTACGTCAGGAGGTGTGCGTTCTAATCTACCTGAGGTGAAGAGCTTGAAGGGGTTTTTATGTTCAAACAGATTAAAAGGCAAAAATAAAGTAAATAAATAGAATTACCTGCGTCTTTCCATGTAATTCACATGGGTGGGAGAGTGCTTATGGATCTGACATCTGGATGTCCTTGAATTGTGTTCGGCATGTGATGTGAGAGTGGGACCAAGACCAACTTAACTCTTGCCTTTGTGGATGTAAAATATTTCTCCTTAACTCTTTATGCTATCATGGACATCATGCGTGGGAAACATTGTATTCCACTCTTCTTTGCAGATATCTAAACACTTGATAACGTGTAACATCCTTAGAGAAACAATTATGTCAAACCTGTGTGCAACAGTTTAAACAGAAGACTGACAATTCTCCACAAAGTTTGTGGACATGGTCGAACAGCTCGTACAGTGAAGAAAGAAACGTGGAGTGGGCACAGTTCCTGGAAATAATGGATTTAAACATTGGTTTGACTCTGGGCATTATTGCTTGAATATGGTAACAATGCTCCACATCAACTGCTGCTGAACACCTCCTCTGAATGACTACACCTGTGTAAAGTCTGTCATCATACCCTCATCCTGGCCTCCTTCTCTCTAAGTGTCTTGTGCCTTCCTTTGTCTTCACTTTCCATGCAGTGAGACAGCAGTGATAACAGTCTTTGTGTGAAGAATGAGAATAAAAAAAAAAAGAAAGTTTGAAAGAGCAGCTCGAATCCTGCTTACTTTCACACCTCAGCACATCTGGCTGGTCACTGTGCAAAGCAGGTGTGAGTGTCAAATTGTCTGTTTCTGAAATTTTCCAGACTGGAAAATCTGAGTTTAACATATACTGTGGACCTTGCATTGCAAAAAGGGGATTGATGGGAACGTGGGAGAGCCAAAACGTTGGTTTACATTGTGCACTAAAAAGATAACACGAGCTCTTCATGTAATTTTCTAATGGCCTCTCAGTTACATCATTTTATAAAACACAGTATTTTTGTCTTTTTAGTAAGATGAGATCAGATGCAGTCACTGTCTACAGAACATTCTGTCCAAATCAGCTCATGAAATCATTCACAGAGGGACGACAGATGTTTGTCGCTTGGGAAAGAATAAGAAAAAAAGAAGAAGAGGAAGTTCAACTCCAACAATTTTGCCAGGAAATCAAGTTCCTAACACCAGAAAACATTTAGCACTTGAATATCTGCTGATACAATGGCTTGAACCAACAACAGGCTTTTAGAAGCTACTGTAGATCTACTTCCTGAAAATAGTTCAGAAAGGTTTTTTTTTTATTCTATCTGCTCCAGACCAGTCCAGACTCTGTGGCAGCTACAGGACTGGAGCTATGACTGAGGACACAGAGGTCATAAATGAATGAATGAATGAATGAATGAATGAATGAATGAATACTGGCACTGGCAAAAATAACATAAATCAGTTGAATACAGAGACTGTTTTTTTTGCCCAAAAGGAATACAGGTAGCCCATCATATCAGGAGGTAAACGTACAACTTACTTTTTTTGGCAACTGGTCAAAACTTATGTGTGAGTATATATATACATATATATATATACATATATATATACTGCACACTGCATTGATATGGGCACTAGACTGATACTGCAGAGGAACATTTTGCCGTTTAACTGGGGTGAAATATTGTGTTTGTCTTAGTCGCTTTACAAGTGCATTTGTTCGAGGGGTAAATTGATTTTTGCAGGGAATGTTTTTTCCCTAGGTAATTATGGAAATGGTGGCGTTTCCTGCACATCTGCTCAACCAGTCTGTTCTCTTTAGGTCCTGACAAATTACCTCACAGGAAATGCTGAAATAACTGCAGGGAAGCTCACATGCATACGGAAATGTGAATCCATGCAAATCCTTGTATGCACATACACCCATGTTCGTGTTGAAACACACAAATCTGCCACTTCTCTCAGTCATGATGACAGCAAATCCCCCACAACCCACATATACTGAGAATCACATGCAATCATAAAATCAAACTACACACTCACACACACACATATACACAGTATAATATCCTCCTAAAGTGAAAGCCTTTATGACTGTAAGCACAGGTGGAAACATAATACAGAACAAACACATACTCACTGAGTGTATCAGTGTAATAACGCTGACAGAGATCTGTCTGTCCCTCCTCTCTCTTACACACACTCACACAAATGCAAGAATATAGCAAATAGTGAGCGAGACAGAATCACCAATAATAATCTGAAAACCCAGCAGCTTGAATTCTTGAGGATATAATGAGTCTTAGACTGAAAACTCTTTTAATCACACACACACACGTTAATGTGTTTACATGTTCTGAGATGGAGTCAGTATTTACATTTCACATGTTCATTTTATTTTTAATGTACATGTGTTTATATGGCCAATCACATTTTAATCTGTAGCTGCCTAAAGTTGTCACAGTTCTATTACTGGCTAATGGTAAAAATGAATAAAAGAAAAAAAATATATATATATAATCATAATTGCTAATTTGATGTTGAACTAATTTTTGTTTTATACAGTTTTGTGATGATATGTAATTAAGCTGAAACAAAAGTTTTTCTCTGTGGGGAAAAACTGCAGCACTGTTATAATATGTCAAGCTCGGTTCACATTGTGGCGCCTGATTCCAGGAAATCAGAGCTTATGGAAAAACAACTAATTAATTATTATTCATTGTTCTAAGCCATTCTATTATCTCTGAATCCTTTGCAGGCAGGAACAACTATACACATCACATATGGCTGAAAACATATTTACACATGCACTGACACACATACATGTATGTGTATGTGCAGACGACACACATAAACTTGTCATTGTCTTCCATACATTCAGAAACACCAGTTCGACACTGTAGAAAACAACAGCGCAAATGATTTAGAAGACATTGAAATTTACCTGACTGAAGTGTTGATGATGATGATGTTTTCAGACAAACTGTCAAGCACGATATTTGCTCAGCGAAAGCACGGCACCGATGTGTGTTGCTAAGACCTGAAATAGGCCTAATCAGTGGGTAAGTGCCATACAATCAGGTCAATCTAGTGGAGATGACAGCAGAGGTAGCACACAGATCCAGACTGATGGGAGTCAAAAGCTGTAAAATCACAACATAAATACTGACTAACGGAGATCTCAAGGACTCATTAACTCAGTCATTCTCACCAAATGAATCATTTCCATTCAAACATTCAGTGACTCAGCTAGGTGCCCTCTCTTCACATATTCATGCACGCACCAAAGTTTGTTGATTGAAACGAGTTTATGCGGCGTGTTACTAAGAATCATAATCATGGCTGCAATCTGAGATAATAATCCCTGACATTTTCACATAAACAAAAGTCAGCTGTGTCACTCCATCATCGACTGACAGCACAGCAGGGTTGTTCAACCTATGGCCACTGCATTACAGCTTTTAAGACTCTTCCTGTGGTGACCCAGATTTTCTTCTTCTGACAAGGACGTTGTTGTCATTTGTGGTTCACAGGTAACACCAAGAAGCTAAACTGCTAGCTTCCTGTCTTGACATTGTAGTCACGACTGCAACACATGCACATCCATGTGTTTTCTGCCTTGGCAGCTTGAATGTGCAGGGGATTTACTTGTAAACTTGTAGGACCACATTTCACAGAAATCAGAAATCACATCTCAAAACACCAAGCACAAAATATATGAAGAAAGACACACACTGCTGTATGTCCGAAAAATGCAGGGTGAAAATACCAATGAATGAAAACAAATTGCAGAAAAAAAAAACAACATATATATATTATTAGAGTATTTCACATTTTAGTGCCTCTTATTTCATGAGATGGGGCTTTGCAGTCCAATCTCATGTTATCTTATAGATCAAAGAATACTGATAAGTAAAAATGGGTGATTAGTTGCAGAGACCACCATATTATTGCTGGCAATAATATGGGTGCTGCAAATGCCGTACATCAAGCAGCTACTGCTGTAAGCCAACGTAACATGTTCAAGATCACAGTTTCTGCTTCCATCACTCAGTTATTTCACTTATTATTGATTTATTCCAGCCTGGTGGGTAAATTAAACTCTACTCCCTATTCTGCAGACAATGAGGTAATCAAACCTTTATCCCAAACACCCACCTGTTTACCCCACTCGAATCTCCGAAGCGCTCCTGAATTCCAAGCCTTAAGAAGTGGCCTTTGCCTGTTGGCGGTAAAGTAACTCAGCGACAGAATAGATGGCTCAATGCTAATTATGCCAGTTATTTAAAACAATTAAACAACCCCTTATTAGTTAATGCCAAAGCTAAGGGACCTTAAGCAAAGACAGCTGGCTTTCACATTGTATATACACACACCTCACAAAGAGACATACACACACACTCGAGGTAATACAATCATTAACTTTTGAATAAGCACTGCCTGTTTATTTCTCTCTGTGCTCTGTGTGTGTGTGTGTGTGTGTGTGTGTGACATCATATCTCAGGGCTCTTGAGAGTTGTGCCATATCCATGTTGTTCTTTCATTACCGTGGGCTTATGCAGATTTACATGGATATTGAGGTTGGTTGGGGGCCTTAAACCAGAGGGGCTTAGGCAATTAGGCATCTGACTGTGTGTGTGTGTGTGTCTGCGTGGATCTGAGTGAATGAAAGAGAGTGGGAGGTATGATCGTTCACTTTGAAAAAAGTATGACATGAAAGCCTGTCAGCTCAAATAATCTATCTCCCCCTCTTTGTCTCCCTCAGTGTGACACGCTACATTTGCATTGCCAACTTAAATTAGGTTTATTTCACCCATGTGACACAGAGACAGTCAGCCCATCAAGCTTCGTACGAATGTGGAAATCCCCAAAGTATCGACAACAATTAAAAAATGATGAAAAGACGGGATTACATCTTAAATCATGGGCTGCACACAGCCACAGAAGAAAAGAGGAAATCTGATTTGGGAATGTGTAAATCTAACCGTCGTACAGCTTCTCTTTCGAGGAGGTTGGATTCTGTCGTTCCTGGTCACATTCTTCACTGGATTCTTAATCAGTGTTACAGCTATAACAAGCTTAAGGCATTGCATATCTGTGCTGTAGCTGTTTCCCCCTGGTTCCAGTTTTTATGCTAAGGTAATTTGTCTAATTTGTCTAAATAATAATAAAATAGATTTGAAAATGAGTTAAAGTATTATATTTACACTTTCTCATTTTAACTAAATTTAACATGTATTTGTAGATTTCAATTTTTTCTCATAATTTATCTTTAAAATTATAGTTTATTTATAACATTTCTTTCACATTTGGTAAAGTGACTTCAGTGTTTGAAATGTCAAATGGCTACACAATGAATTCTGGCCCTGACATTTCTGTACTTTGATGCTGGAAACCTGATCAACCTTCCTTCATCTCTTAAGCCTGATTATCTATTGACTTTTGTGCCATACAAGAGGTAACACATGTGACTGCAGCTGTGCATACTGACTGACACCTTTAACTGCACCACATTCACCACAAGAATTACCATTCACCTCTTATGGGATAAATGAATAATGCAGATGGTATTATGGAGCTGGGCCACATGTCCCTGTGATGTTGATTTCCTTTATTATCTTAAGGAGTTTCCACCTCTGTGTTGCCGGTGATTTACAACAGAATGACCTCATACATTATTATCAGCAAGTGGCTTTGAAGCTGCTGTAATTGCATCACGGACTGCCCTCCTGGGTGCTATATCATTATATAACTCATATACAACAATTACCAAAGCATATGTGCAGTGCCAAAAGTTTTCTCCGAAACAGTTGCTTGCTTTAGCTCAGGGTACAACAGTTAAAGTCAAACGTGCATTAAAGGAAAAAAAACAAAACAAAAACGGATCTACTCGTCATCTTTCGGTTATATTACCACACAGGTTGTACAAGCCCAGTTTGGCTGCTTTTAGGCATTTTTTAAATATACTATATCGCTTGTTATTCTTTGATTTTAAGGACATATTTGCTGACGCACAGTGTTGCACACAACAGGAAGTCACTCATTTTTTCAGTTTATGACTGGTCTGACCATTCTATGAGGAATAAGATATGAGACCCTGTGTTGTGTGTGAAAAGCCATCAATTTAAGTGGAGCAGCTACTGTGACTCCTCGTCGTTAGGGAACTGAAGTGTAAAATGTTCATGACGTCTTCAGGTGTGTTTTACTTAATGAAAGAGAATGCAACGAACAAAACAATAGATGTGCTTTAGTTTTTTATGAAATTATGAACAAATCAGTGTCTCCTTTAAACCACAGTTAGAGCCTGTTTTCTTCAATCAACCCATCATGTTGTTACAACTACTGACCTTTTCTTCTTTTCCAGTGTATGAATGTAGAAAGGATCAGTGCCAATTGTGTTTACACAATAAAGGAAGAAAATGAGTGGAAAAACATTGTCACCGATGGAGTGATTGTTTTCATTGTTTTCTTATGATTGCACAGTTACAGTTCAATGCTAATCTGCCAAGCAAATGACAGGCTTATTTAGGATATACTTGATAAAGTGATTTGTGACAAAACCTGTGCTTCTTCTGCTTCTGAATCCCATACCTCTGGAAGTCAGTGCTCAAGCACTGATGGCACTGCACCAAACTCCCTTCCAGTTTAAAAAAAAAAAAAACATGTCTATATGTAAATCTCTGTCGTATGTAAGCAACATGATCTCTCACTGATGGACTCGCTATATTCCCCTGACCCTGACGGTGACACTAATAGAATTCACACCTCTTCTGTAGGTCTTTCATTTCCATACTAATGCGTTGCCATGTCTCATACTGATTCATGGTCTTCCCCTGGCGATACTGACATTACAAAAGTGCCTTGTCTGCTCACACAACAGAAGAAAGAAGGGCATATAAAGTCTTGTTATTCAAATGAGGTTATTCACTGATATGCTCTCATGCTCATGTTGGAGCATGATCTGGTCCCATGATCTCTTAAACATCTTGTGGAGATGGGGTGGCTTTCACTGGGTAAATTGAAGGCCTCACCAGAGAGTAATACGTACATGCAGTTGAGTGTCAGTTAGGGTCTTTGTGGTCCTTGTAAATTTTGCTGTGTTGTTTAAATTGGTTTCTGGCCACCATTTCATTTAAGTCACTTAACAAACTAAAAGTGTTGATGACATTTGTAGTTTTGCTAAACAAATAAGTAAATAAACCAGTATTCTTAAAGTTCAGTGATAAGTGTGTAACATTTCCAGCTCCACTTAAACCTGAAAATCTGCTGTCTTACTTTCAAATTAAAGTCGCAATGAAAAATCTCCATTTTGTTTTCTTTGGCGACACCTATGGTGAGAAGCGGTAATTGCAAGTTTTGTTTTTGAACCACACCTCCATAACAATTCGAGTTCACAAAACTTGAAAGTTACATTCATAGTAATGTTACAACAAGAGGTGAATTAGAGACACAGTTTGCAGGACTGTTAGCGTTAGCTAGTTTTTTTTCTAATTGTTAGCTGACATTAGAGAAAGACAATAACCACTACTGCTGCTGTCTGACAAGCGATACAGAATTATCATAATTATTCTTTCCTCAGGCTCTGAGACTCCTCAGTTCATCCCACACTCCAAACCCAGCGCAGTAAATTTTGGCTGTCTGTTTGTCTAATTACTAATTTCGCAGTAGTCTATTCAGTTGTCATTCATCATAAGGTCTATTTCTTTTAAAAAACATTAAAACAGGGGTGATGGATTTAAGTTTATATCAAACACTGTGGTCTTTACATCAGTTCCCTCTTCTGCCCACAATCTTCATATTCCCTGTTTGTGTGTACATACACAGGCTGCAAAAGATGACAACTGAGGACAAGAAAATATCCTCCTAAATTGACCCCCACGACCCAGAAACTGATAACAGGGAGTATCGGCATGCAGCCTACAGAGTGTACTGTAGTAGCATGGCCATTTGGGAGCAAGAAACCTGGTGGCGCAGCTTGTGATTATGCACCGGTGAGTCATCCAAGACACCCAGTTCATAAAACTGTAAATTCAAAAATTTCTATATAGTTTCATCAGTGGGCCACAGGCTCAATCACTGCCTCATTTGGCAATAAATAGTGACTTTACATTTGAATGATCTTTATCATTTGAATGAAAATCTTTGAGATTGCCACTTTAAATGGATTCGAAAAACCCTCTGCGGAGCAACATGACTCTGAAAGCTAATGATGGGTGCGTCAAGTCCTTGGGGTTAACGAGATGAAAGTGGTTTATAAAGTCAAAACCAGTGAGCATCAAAAAGTTAATAATGTATTCCATACATTATTTAATACCTACCATGAACAGTGGAAACACGGTGGACAAAAAGAGTGAGGCGATGACTTACAAAAGCAGAGCCAAGTCAAGGTGATATGTCTTTAACTGACCTACAAATGAATCATAAGCCAAAATAACAGCTAACAGTCTATTCAGCAGCAGCAATCACACTGGTGAAATCAAATCTTACACTTGTTCGTAGAGAGCTAGAGCTACCACCTGCTTTCTTGCTTTTATGAATGAATTTTAGGACCAACATTTTTTCATTTTATGTTGTCCTCTTTATTCTTACGATATCCACAATCAGCAGATTTACGTACGTACAGGATAAGGATAGCATTATTACCTGTTTGCTCCTTTTATGATAATCAGCTGGTCTTTTAGGAAACACTAATGCACATCCATGATTTGTCAGCGCAGTCTGTTTCGATAATGCAAAAGCTGAGGGATTAACCTTGATGGTAATAATGTACAGTTCAAAAACATTAGAAAGTAACCTGTGCTGATGCAAGCCATTACTGTGTTTACTTTTACCTTTGCTGCACTTTGCATAATGTTTCTCGTAATGGAGTTATACAAGCTCCACCACACGGTGATAGGTCATTCCTGCGGGTTGAGCTGTATACTGATAATCACTGACTAATGTTTTGTAGATGTTACCTGATTATACTTCTGTGACAACTTTGTCCAGCAGTGGTTCTCCACCTTTTGAGTACGACCCACAATAATCAGGTTGGTGTTCGCAACTGGTGACATTCACCTCCTTCACCTCCTTTGTCACAAATACCAGTAGATGCACTGTGTGCTGGAAGGTGGTTTAATGGTTTTTGGTGTCTAAATATTTTGGCTTATGATTACTCTTTGTCCTGTGGCAAACAGCGAGGCCAGAACTGGCATGGTTTGTCAGTTAAAATCTTTTATTTAAAGGCACTGTGCATGGTGCCTCCAATACATCTCCTACAATACATACAAATTGTGTCCACATGACTATATGTAGGGATTGCTTTTGAGAAGTGAGAGTATGCCTATACTTCTGCTTCTATGGGTACAAGTGTAAGAGCAATACCATGTGTAAAATAATAGAATCTAATCTGCTATAGACTGTATGCATCTTTGCCCCTGATCAATATTTGACAAAGCCTGCATAGATTTTTATCTATATCCGTCACAGCTATTCCCATATCAATGTACAGTAAACATTATTTATCACGTATACTTAAAATGCACTTAATTATTCACCATCACATGGCCTATTTAATACATATCAACGCTGAGGCAACATGTACATGATCTTATGTACCTATGAGCCCCTGTTATCACACATGAGCAAACGTGCAATTGGTTTGTGTTTGTAGTTCTTGTGAATTTCATATCTTGAGGATGTAAAAGTGATCAGTGATGCAGAGTCTAATAGAGGGTTTTCTTGTGTCAGACGCTACATAGATCCCATTATATTATTTAGAACTTACAGTACAGTGAGTGTGTGGGTGTGAGAGAAGGAAACATAAACTGTGTCTGTATCTGACAGACTCATCGTACTGATTATACAGATTATTCCACTGTGCCATTAAACAAAATAATGGTATGTTTCATAAGACTGCTTTAAGTGACAGGGACAAGGAGACAGAGGGGGGGCACACATTATGTGTGCGAGCAAGTTTAACGTTGTTGGTCAGTGGCATCAGTTTTGTGGTGTTGAGAGCCACACACATGATCTGCCCTGCACTATTTATTAGACTCTTTTAAACACAGATTTTAGCCATTGGCTGATGGAGCAAACATACTAGCTTTATTTTGGTCAAATAAATATTTTTCAAGAGCGAGCGTGATTCGTAACACTTTGATTTGATTTCACGGACCATGGGCTTGCACTGAACTACAGAGAGAATTCACACACACTAACATTTTTGACGAGTATTTTGCTCAGGTCACTCTGCAGTGGAACAAACAAGTGGAAGAAGGAAATCGCTTTTGAGAATCAGGCTGAACTTTAGCTTTGGTAGCCACCATTTTCTGTGTGTCGCCGTTGCCCCTGGGCCAAACAAAGCTAAACTAGCTAAGCTTGCCAGACAAGGATGTGTGTGCAGCACATTAATGGAGGAAGAGCGAGAGAGCGAGAGCGAGAGAGCGAGAGCGAGAGAGCGAGAGCGAGAGAGAGAGCATGCAAGATCAATCACCAGACTAAAACACAGAATAAGTTGACCAAACAAAATCAACTTGAACTCAAACACAAACTCTACATACTCTTGAGATTAGCACAAACATGTTGTTTTATATATATATAGCATTGAGCAACACACAGTCCTTCTCTACCGAATAGTGCAGAGCAGATCCAGCAGCTGGCAGAGATGTGGAGATAACACAGGGGAATCGTTTACCTTTAATCTCTTTTGAAATGGAGTGAAATTGCGGTGATAGTTAACCGGTTGTAATAGCTACATAGTACCTGAACAAAGTTACTTTACACTAAACTGTGGCCAGTGGCAAGGCAAGAAAATGTAATTTGCTTCAGCGCAGAAAGTTATCTCTTTAAAATCCAGGCAGGGCAGAGCAGAGAGAGAAAGAATATAGTGTGACCATGGATCATTTGATTCATTTACATCATGGACCACTGCTACTGACCAATAGCATAATGTACACACTGAGTCCATGCGTGGAGTTCAGGCATAGAGTTGATGAGTGCAGGGCTGTGGTGGTGTGGTCCATACTATCAAAACAACAACAACAACAACAACATCAAAAAAAAAAAAAACATATTAAAATATATTTCCTGACAAATATGATAAGCAGGAATGCAGGGCAGGTATGTAGCCCAGTATCCCTCGTATGCCTGAGACAAATCTGCACGTAATGATTTACATCCAGTAATTATTTAGGGTGGCTGCCTATCCAAGAATTATTTGTACAACATTGGCATTGAACCCTGAAAAATGTAATGTAATTACAGTTTTTGGAGAATGGTCCAATACCAACATCCACACTTCTACACTAGGATGCTAGTGTTTGTGGAGTATTGATATAGAAACAGTCCAAGTTGGAAACTTAAATCTCCCACTTCATTCTCATAATCCTTGGTTTTGCTTGCTCTCAAACACATTCCCTCCTGCAGGTACACACCCACTGCTTCTCTCTCCTTCTCTTTCTCTGTCACACACACACAAACACATCTGCTCTGCATATAGCTTCACCAACTTTGTGAAGGTTTACCATTTGTGCCTTGTGTTTGTTTTGCTCAAACAGTTTTAACAATTACATTACCCAAAGCCATCCTCCAGCCAGTGCTCCCGTTACCTTCACTACATCGTTATTTGATTGGTGTTGTATCTTATATATGTTTTGATAATTTTAATTATTAATTAAAATTGTGGTCATTTGAGACTACCTCCATAAGACTGAGACCCCACCTGCTCCTACAAAGTCCCCTTCATCAACCGTTAAACAGCAAAAAAAAAAAAAAATTTAAAAAAGAGACATTCCTTTAAACCAGAGGCCATACAGATCAGTGATGACAATGAATGAAGTCCTTGGTCTCCCAGATAAAACTAGGATTTCATCCAAAGTGGTATGTTAATACTTCCCTGGAGTTATTTCCATTCAGTGTGGTCCTGCTCCTGCCCTGCATGACTCTGAAATATTATACTAAATAATAACTTCCTTCAAACAAGCTCCCCTCAGGTTCACTGTCAATAGTTTCCTCCAGTCAATCATGTGGAAGCTGCATGCACATTTCATGCAGCATCACTTGTACTGTATGCTCTCACATACCAGCAAAAATGTCCCAAAATGAATCATCTTTACAGAAGGCCTCCCTGAAGTCTTCCTTCACATTTATCAGCAAACTAAAAATACTGTCAGCGACTCTCGCAAATATCGGCATTCCCCCGCTCCTACTAATCTTTGCAGCCCAGCGTCTTCCTCTTCTTACTAGTAAGCCAATACAGCTACTGGCACAGGATGACAGCCAATAATAACAGCATAAAAAACAGTCACTCTATCCCCTAGAAACTATCAACCAGCACTATTTCAGTGAGGCACTAGAGTGCCAGACAACACAGTACAAACAGCTAAATATGGACTCCGCAGGGAGAGGAGGAAGAGAGAGAAGGTAGTGGTGTTCCAAGGATGCCAAGGTGTCTGGAATATTTTTAATGTTGAAAGTTAAAACATAACTCTTACTTTAATTTGTTTCCACAGCTCCATTATTCAGGAAGCAGGAAAACACCATTCTAACATCGATCCAAAATATAATCCAACACTCCACTCAGAGTGTAAGGTGATAATTATGATATGTGCGTGGATAGTAGAGCAGAGAGGATGATCAGACCAACACAGTATGTTTATTTAGATAACCATCTATTAAAATAGTGTGTCACATCCTGTCAGTACTACTGAAGGTGTAATGAAAGAACACTTATTTACAAAATGAAAAGGAATTACATTCAAAGAAAATTGGCCCAAAGTCGAGAAAATGAGAAACAAAACACAGCACAGTGTGTCAAATAAATAAATAAATTCATACATACATGCATGCATACATGTATTGCATTTTTACAGTGCATGCTAAACACTGCAATAGCGAGCGTTACAACCTGCTAACTACATTTTTTTTTCACTTGGTCAGTGGTGCTGCCATCGTTAGAAAATCTCTGTAGTGGAAGTAGCTGGACTAGTTCTTCATTTTTTTTCAGGGCTCCATCTCATTTCACTCCACCTGTTCAAACACCACATCATTTCATAACTTTCTTTCAGGTGCAATTAGTTTTTCGGAGAATTTTCCATAACCCACATTTTCTGAAGAACTTTTCATTTACAGAAACAGATGGTACCCAAATACACTTGGAGGGTTACAATGACATAGAAGTGGCTCAGTTACTACCCTGAACCTTGACTACAACCTTATTAAGAACTCCTGTACCGGCTTTATTATAAAGGACTAGTCTGTAGGACATTAGAATATTAGTGTTCAAACTTTTGTAAATGCAGTTTCGTAAGTCAAGTGAGACTAAAATAATATTTAAAAAAAGGACAGTCAAATAGTAAATTATGAGTCAGTTAATTTCCCTGTAGAACAACAACAAAGAAGAAGTTCCCAGGAAAATGATGGAGAGTAGTGACTGATCTTCAGGAACACTCTTCTGTACATTAGCAGTTCGTTCGCAGAGCTGCTGCCAGGTTTGACTGAATGTGCCACTGCTCTTACCCTCACTTAACTCAGTCAGTGTTGAATCCTGCAGCCACAGTTAGCAAGGATGTGTGCACATTTACATTTACTGAGAAATACTGATGACTTTCGTCTAAGAAAAGTAGTAATGCTGCTTTTGACGTTGCTTTTTTTCTAGTGAAGGTCTTAAAAGTTAAACCCAGTAAAAAAATAAAGTTAACTGTAATAACTGTAATCTGCTGAGCACACAGTATCCACTAACTGTTCACTAACTGTAATCTGAATGCTGGCACTCTAACATTGTCCACTGCCAAATAGAAGTTAAAAGAGAGTTCTTTCTTGCCAGCCACTGAAGCAGGCTGCCTGTCTACCCCTGCTTCCAGTCTTTCTTTATGCTATGCTAAGCTGGTCATCCTCTGGTTCAAGCTTCAAACTTTGTGCACAGTCATGGCTGTGTTACTGATTCTTGTCATGTTGCCCCTGAAGTAAGCAAATAAGATAAGATTTACCAAAGATGAACTATTTCTTTATTCAGAAACTACATTATTAGACTCCTTGAACTGAGGTATTGTTTAACCTGTTGTTGTGTGAAGACTGTGTAAAGTGTATGCGTGATGAAAATACCATCATTCTTTTGAAGTTGTAAATTTCAGATAAAGGAATTGGAACAAAAAAAACAAAAAACAGTCTCTTATACTCTTGAACTGAATATAAGTGCCGCTTGACAATTTGTCTGAGTTGAGACTATAAGTTCTCTTCTTGGGTTATTTTTCACACAGTGCTGCACGCTAAGCCCCGGGGCCAAAGCTGCATTGCTGAAATATCTCTGGAGTGCAAATTGTTTTGAAGAGAAGCTGCATTTCATTTCTGTTTAAATGCATTTATTCCTGTGTTATTTTTTTTCCCTGAGTTTTATAACCAGTGTTTCAAGCGTATGAATCCAAGTGAATCAATCTGATGGATGGGGATAAAGAGGGAGTGGATTAGAATAGAAAACGATGGTTCTATTGTGTCATGCCAAGTATTTTATGTACTTATCTTTTATTTATTGTCAGTTTGGTCTTTGCTCGGATACAAGTGCAAATCCTATCAATTTCCACCACACACACACACAAAACGTGTGACATAAAAGGCTGAGCGACAAAAGAAAAAGTAGAACTCAAAGACCCAATTAAAGTGTATCGTGTTTCTAACTGATGAATGAACTGGTTAATTAGAGCTGCGCTCCCCTGCTGCGAGTCTCTGTATGGCTCAGAGGTGAAGTAGGATAAATACCCTGCGATCGACTCAAAGTTACTTCTACTAAGTGAAAAGTGTCTCATCTAATGAGCGCGGGGAAAATGAGAAGACTGCTGCCCCCAAACACAGAGGTGAAGGAGATTTGGAGTTGGGTTTAGAGCAAGTTTCAGCTCTTTTTGAAAAGCAAATAATTGGAGAACAGTCGGGGGTCGGGCACAGACGTCTGGGGTTTTTATGAAAGTAGAACTGAAGAAGAAGGAAATGCCTTTGATTGTGACATTTTGCACGCTGCAGTTTATGTTTTCTATCATCCTTTATTTAGAACTTCCATGTTTGTGAATAAATGCAAGTAAGGCTTTAATTTTCAGAACATGTTTCTTCTGCTATGAACAAGAACAGTGAAAATATTGGCACCTAATTGTGTTACTTTTGTGTGTTATAGATAAATATACTGCCAATTTTTAGTCTTTCCTGCTCACCTGCATAATTCTTACGAGACTGAAAACATACCTGAAACATATTTCTGATGAATGTTTGGTGCCTGTAGATGAAATTATGCTCGCTTGAAGAAATGATGATGACGGCTAATACCAAAGCAAGTTAGTTCATTTAGTTTAACCTTTGAACGTTTTTCATTTTTTAAACGATTAGATATTCCTGTCACTTACACGCAGTTACCTGCATACCTTCCATTGAAAACAGTTTGCAACACAGCATCTGTGTATATGTACTTTACATATACAGTATGATCATAGAGTCCAGGGGATGAAGGAGTAACAATCAGACTTAACCCAAGGAAAAAAGAGTGAAGGGATGCCGAAGTACAAGTGCAAATAAAAATAAAGAAACCTAGCTTCCTACGAACAAAAAAGACCACTTAAGAACTAAAGTAAAATACTAATCAGAAAAACGAAAGCCCACTGGCCCCAGCTGCAGCTCCTCTCCCAGTCCTTATGCTCCAGACCCTGATGAGCAAGTGGAAACAGGTGCACTAAACCACCTGCTGCAGGAGGGCAGGACCTGGAGGAGCACAGCAAAGAGAGAGCACAACAAAAACAGCAGCAAACACACACAACACTATGGCCGTAACGTAGTAAGAAAAGCACAGGTGTTAGAAATCAAATAATGACTCTGTTCTGTTCAGGTGTCCCAGTAAGCCCTGACCGTCCCTGAGCCAGCTGTTAATTTTATTATTTTCATAGATATGTCAAAATGTCTTCTGGGATAAAAGGCCTCTTCAGGTGATGCATTCTCTAACCTTAGTTAGAGACAAGCAGCCAAAACATCCGGTAACACTGACGTCTTCAAATTACTTTATCAAATACCAAGGGGAAGATGGCCTGCATTTATCATACAAACATGAAAGAGAGCCATGTGAACGTTGTGTTAACGTGATAACCACAGCCCTGAATAATGTTACGTTAATGCTGGTGTGCTGCATGACTCTGAGGTTTGTCACTGCAGATTTGTTGCAGTTTCTAGTTTAATTTTCAGTTGGATTTGGACACATTTGACATTAGTCCGTCTTTTTTATCCAAGAACTGTTATTATTATCAGCTACCTTTATTTTTATTCATAGAACCAATTATTTAACTTTTTCCCTTCAATAACCAGCAGCATAAAGGTTTTCAGAAATGATAATTTACTGGCAGAGACACAATGTGAACTCAACATGTGAAGAACAGATGTTTCTGGACAGCAGAGAACAATGTTTTTCAAAGTAGAAGCATACGTGCAGGGCTTTGAATGAGACTGCACTGAAACAGAAGAATGTCCATTCATCTCTTTCACCTTATCCTTTAGTTCTTTTAGTTGCTCATGAAAATTATAAGACATTTCATTTAATTTTGCAAAGCTTACTTTTTGTTTAGTTTTAGTTTGTCATGGGAAAGAAAAAGTTTTTTTCAGAAGAGAGAAAGGCACAAGATGGAAGACTGAGATGCAGACACACTGTGTTCGTGAAGCAGTGAGACAGATGAAGACACTCACACAGTGGCAAAGGCAGCACCCCATCTGTTATCAGAAGTGCAGCTGGACAGCAGATTGAAGGCATAATAATACAGTCCTGCAGTTCTGACACCAGAGTGTCTCAATCACATCCATCCCCAAGTGGAGACACACACACACACACACACACACACACACACACACACACACACACACACACACACACACAATGTCTGTATCCCCCTTCTCCGATTGAAAGGACATGACAGTGGTGTTCTCTGGATGAGTGGGCAGCATGTGGATGCTTCCCTCCAACCAGCCACAGCAAAGACATGACACAGCACAGTGGACGGCTGGCTGTAGACACCCACTGCACCATGTTATTTATTGAGAAACCTACTGTAGAGGCTTCGCAGTTGCATCACAGTGTCCTAGCAACCACAGGCAGCATCAGCATGGAGGTTCATTAGAGAATAATGGCTCTGAGCAAATAAACAGAGGAAGAAAAAAAACGTGAGGACATGAATCAACTTTCAAAGTGAAGAAACTAACAAAGTAAATGTGTTTCTGAATGTAGGTCACTGTAACACCGGTAATTAGTGCCTTCTGTTCTAAGTCCTTCTAAAATGGTCCAGAAACTGTAGAGTCAGTAAAGGTCTCTTATAACATGATTATAGATATAATCCGACATGGTTATATAAATAGGAAATTAAGAACAGGCAACAACTGTTAGAAACCACTGATAGTATTGTTTTATTGAAGCTTTATATTGCTCACTCGTTTCTAGTAGAATAACGTTTAAAAGAGCAGAGACTGGGGTTGACTGAACTGTATTTAACATGGTCACACATGACGCAAAACAATGTACATTCAGACTAAACACGCCTGCATAATTCTAGACTAAAATGTGTGGGAACAGTGATTAATGATTGTTTTAGAACTGGCATTAGCCGGCTCTGCAGTGAACTAAGTCCCCTTACTGCGCACTGTGGCTGTTGTTAGGTCAGGGAATTGGTTGGAAGCTATACAGTGACTTTTTGTAAAGTGGAACATTTGCTACAATTAATAAATTGTTTACAAAGTAGGTTCATCTAGGTCTGAAATCAGAGGTTCAACATTGTGTTCCATTGTTAACTGTTGACTGAGCGACCCATCATCAGACGTGAATGTCAGTAGTGGCTGAATGTCTGTATATTTCTACATCCAATGCCATCATTTCAAAAACACTCACTTTCTGCCATTTTTGCTTTGCATTTTGCTTAAGGTATGCTTAAGGTTAGCTAAAGACTGTAGTTATGGCAACTAACATTGTGACTTTGTCTTTGGTCTCCATTACCAGCAAAACTGTAATATTCCAAGAAACCATATAGACTATGCCTGTTAGTAATGGTGACTTGAATTTAAAGCAGCTGTTACTGATATTTTTTTATAATAATAAATCAAATAGCGTGAACACAATGAGACAGTGCGGGGGTTCACTCATGGTGGCTTTACAGGGATTTATAGCGACTTGCTTTCTGCCTGCGGCTTTACTGTTTATGTTCACTCTCACTGCGTTGTTCTGGGCCTCAGCGGGAAGCTGTGAAAAAGCTCCACTATTCCACTATACATCACCAGTTCAGAAAGAAAACAGAAGAAAGACAATGTTGGAGATGAGTCGTTGAACATAGTGGTGCATTTAGCAGCTACAAAACCAGACGCTTCCTCCAGAAGTTTGTAAAGAATGCAAACAGCTGAAAGAGTGAAAACTGGAATTAACATGTGTCTAACAAAATATATCAGATGCGTTTGGAAGCAATTCACTGCTATTATTATCAATCCAGCTGTCTTCACATACAGTAAGTCTGTTTTCTTTCTGTTCTAAGCACATAACTACAGTGACTGTGCACTGGGCTCTGAGTGCTGCCAAAACACAATCGACGCAACACTACAATCAGTGTGTGCTGCACTAAGAGGGTGAGCTTGTTCTGCAGCAGAGAGAAGCTTCTGGATATACAGAGACAAATAACACATGAAGTCCTTGTTTCTGCCAGAAGAAATGATGCACTTGAACGATTACTCTTGGTTAGCTCAACAGGATGGATGAGTCTGCAGGGCTTGTGTCACTGTCACGCTCTTTTGACCTGTTGCAAGCTGCTCCCCCCAAAACTTTAGTTTAAAACTGAAACAGCTCAACAAGATGTATCCTTTCTATTGATTTTTATCTAAAAGTGCACAAGACGGTTTAATTTCAAATTGAAAGAAAACAATAAGAATAATTTAATTTGAGTTTGCAGACCTGCTTGAAATGATCTTGTCTGACTCTTAATGTGCAGGAAAATTCCACAAAAACCAAAGGACAGTTTTTTTTGTTTTTTTTTAAATTCCACTTCTTACATTACTGTTACTTTTGGTTTTGCCTCTGTTATCCTTCCTCTCCCTGTCAGTCTAATTTTCTCTTTGCCTGTTTATCCCCTTATTTCATAAATCTTTCTCCCTTATTGCAGTTCTTTACTCTCCCTCTTGCTTCCTTCGCCCCCGGCTTTGCCTCGTCACTAATCAATATCTCAAACCCCTCCTCCAACCATCCCACTGTATTGTCCATAGTAATTATGTCAGCTACAATATTTACTGTACCCTGACTAATGCTATCACACTGCCTGCCCTGCCTTCATTGTCCTCTGAGTTACTGATAGTTATGCTCATCAGTCCCGACCCATCACATATCAGTCAGAATTTTGCACTGCTCATTTTATGCAAAGCAAATAACTCCCATGTTATTTTCTGACAGTATCTCAGATAATTGGCAGTGAGATTTATAATAAACCACAGAGTCAGAGAGAACAGTGGGAGGAAAATTCAAATGGATCCAACAGGGAGGAAGATGATAGACAAGGAAAAGGATTACAGAACGTACCAACACTAATGCAAAGATGAAGATAATATCACCTGTGTCGCAATGTAGATTTATCAAATTCGTCACGTCATGTGTCTGTGGAATGGTAGTTTAGCACCTCCATCGGCTTCTTTGAAATAAATGCTTACATGTTCTACTCAAAGAGAGTTGATAATATAATAGTATAGTCAGTTACAGGCTACATGCATGCAGCACCCGATTGACAGTGAATTAAATACCTATAATAGTACTAGACAAAGAAAAGCTGTGAGCTTAATCACACTTCATATTTTAACCCTTTCAAAATGAAAACGTTTAAGTCTTTTTGTTTTATGATTGGTTCGCCACATATAAATATTTAGTACATTTTCTCTCGTGACTTTTCCTTTTGAAAAGTGGAACTGCTTCAATTTAAGCATGTGGCACCAACTCCAGGAAGTGGAAGTTACACTGAGTAATCGAGTGGACAGTAAGACTTTCACACAGCAGTGTCAAACCCAGCAAGTCTCCAACAGTGAGCGTGATAACAGTCATCATTTGGCCTGACCATGTGGACACGAGGCCCAGTGCACATTGGTGTCTCCATAACTGCACTCAGTCATCCTCAAAATGACTGCAGACAATGAGCGATCGTTTCTTACACAGCGGCATGATGCTGGGAAATAAACTCAGACCTGACAGTAAAGGTAGATTCCTCAGCTGTAAGGAAATTCAGTGCAGATGTGAGTAGCTGTGAACCGACCTGGACAAACAGGAGGTGCATTTATAACCACAGGGGTCAGGAAGGGGAGAGGAAGGTGCAGCACTCACTATAGCCAGGTCAAACCAAGTTAGTTTGTAGACTATTATCGGCTGAGAGCTCAGAGAAAGATTTTGTAAAGCAAACCGTAAGCAAAAATTTAATTAGAGGCCAAATACAAATGTGCTAACAAAGAGTGGGGCTTTAGGGATGGCAATGTCAGTCTCTGAGTCTGTGACAGCAGCCACTGCCATGAAATTTGGAATAGAAATCTTCCCCAGTGGATGAATGTTAATGACTTTGGTGAAACTTTGACTTTTCAACATCAATCACCAGCAGGTTAAATGTGATTTGTGCAGTGAAAATTGCCAGTTGCACTGACACAAAATGCTATCATGAGATTGACATACGTGATCCTTCGATCTTTCCCTAGCACCACCACCAACTC
Source organism: Toxotes lorentzi (assembly GCA_037833715.1). Classification (NCBI taxonomy): domain Eukaryota; kingdom Metazoa; phylum Chordata; class Actinopteri; family Toxotidae; genus Toxotes; species Toxotes lorentzi. The sequence goes on along the minus strand of JBBMJY010000002.1, from coordinate 3,557,904 downwards.
ACAGCTTTACCAATACCTTGATCAAATATCTGCAAAACTAGTGACGTTCTGGTGTCAGATGCAATTTGTGTTTCGTGCTAATTAGCAAATGTTAGCATGCTAACAACATCTGCATGTTAACACTGCCTCTGTGGGCATCAGTGTCCCACTCACAGTGCCACTGTGTCATAAGGACAGTCTGAAATATGACAGCTACTGTGTCTGTAGAGTTTTAGCCTTGTCAAGAGGGAGTGAGTACTTTGCTCCTATCTGCATAATCACCTTCACAGTGACAGCTTGTATCAAGTGTACACTTTAAGGCAGCATTCAGACACTAGAGGGGACAAAAATCACAGCCTCCTCATCCTTTTCAGTGACACCACTGTGTTCATGAAGTGGAGCAGACATTTTGACTTGTCATAGCAGGAAAAGAACAGGTATTATATGAGTACAACACTGACATGGCAATTTTTTTTTTCTGTAAAAAAAAAAAAGGTCTATTTTTGCTGTAGTACAATGCAGTGTCACCTGTCAACACACTGCCTTGGCTAATTACATACAAACATGAGTACGATCCTGTTCAGTTACTTTAAAATGTACATAATATTACTAGGACCTACTAAATGTAGATTTAGTTTCCTCATTGGCATCTGTAACACTGCTCACACCAGTGCAACCATTTGTGTTTTTTAGAAGCTGGTAAAGAGGCCATTTATAACTTCTGATAGATTAAAAAGAGACGCTACTTGAATTTATGATCCCGTTAGATAGCGTTCCTCTTTCAGTTTCTAGTGCCATACTTAAAAAACTAAAAGCTACTGCAGTTCTCCACCTCAATTGGCGTACTCTTGATAAGTTGACTGTGTTTTCCACTGCATCCATGTGAGGTCTACCTGTAGCCTACATATAGGTTATATATTTAAATGTAGACAAACATACACACTTTTGTGTGACAAAGTAAAGCTATAGTACACTCTGACTTTGTTGTTACAGATGTTGATGTGTGACATTCAACCAAACTTTGTTCGGGCTGTCAGCAGTCATGCTTAGCTCTGGAGACAACTGACCAATCGCTGCAGAGCCCTTGCCACCTTCAAGCCTCAGTTAGATGTGAGACGAGTGAACTCCACTTGGCAGCTTGTCAGACAGTCTCCCCCACAGTCTGGAACCACTGGAGATAGTGTAGGTGGAGGGAGCGTGTATGTGCGTCTCTTGAATACCTTCAGAAGCTGTGCTGCACCAAGATGAACAAGAGCAATATGTGTGTGTGTGTGTGTGTGTGTGTGGGTGGGTGGTTTGTGTAGTGGGTGTATGTTTGTATGTTTGCTCTCGGATGGGCTGAGTGAGGGCAATAAAGAATAAATGTGGGAGTGTGATTCTCTTGCTCCAATGGTAATTTCTCAGCTTGCCATCTGATGGTCAGCGTGGCTCTTTCTCTGGATACCTGTGAACTGGTGGTGAGTATCTCTCTGCACCAATCTATCTTCCATGCTACGCTGATTCGCTGCAGCTTAGAGGCTTTATTGTCATGTGGGCCAAGAGAGACAGGTCAAGTGGAATTCTTTACTTTTGAGTATTCTTTATTTTGACTTTCAGACCCCTGTATGTCAGATGATGGCTTTCTACCATACAAAAATACTTGTTTTTATCATAGTGATATATTTTATACATGTGTGCAAAGCTGTATACCTGCAAGCAACCATATGCATAAAAGCCCCGGTAGAAATAAAAGTATAACAAACATTTACAAAATAAAATGCTTGAGTGCATATGCATCTAGAGGCTTTGGGAACGAAATTCATTTTTCCTTATTAACGGAAAACTATTATTATTATCATTTATCTTCACCATTTGTCCAATTATGAAAACATTATAGTCAGCAAGTAATTTCTTAGGAACACACTGCAACTAAATCAGTAGAAATATGTTCAAAAAGGCTGAGAAAAGGCCTGAATGTCAATTACAGTACACAGAGTCAAAACTGAAACATGTAGTTGGTCTGTAAAGTGTACTGGATGTTTTCATTTAGGTAATAACTGAATTGAATTTGAAGTTTTTAGAGTTTTCTTAAATTGATTAACATGAATCCACGAAAACAAGTAAATGCAATCCATGTCAATGTCTAGCTGAGTGTCTCAAATAGAAGGATGTAGTGTCTGCAGGTATCAGTAGGAAGAGAAACATGAATAAAGGGAGGAATTAAAAGAGATTGACAGAGAGATACAGGTCACACTTTTCAAAGCCCACAGAGGAAATTATCCAAAGCTGTTTTGGCTGAAAAAGCCAAGGACACACAAAGCTAACACTGTGTTGTTTAAATCCCTTTTGGAAAATACACAAGCGGTTCTGCTAGTTTGTAAATGTTTGAGATTTTATTCTATAAAGTCCATGTTCCACAAGGTTTTAGCGTAAGCAGTTTCATGCAGCAAAATTTCAGTCGACGATCGCTGATACAGAAATATAATAATGCTAATCAATGCACAAACAGCAACTGTTGCCCTCAAAATAAGAAGTCAACATTAAAGTTAAGCTAAGTGTTACATCTTAGAAAACTTTTTTTTTCATGCATGATGCATGCATGATGAGAGTTATGTTAACTGTAATACAAATGTTTCACATTATGCAACAGTTTACTCGTCTAATTGAAGAAGGTGTTATGAAACTGCCTTTATCTCATTAGAATGCGATTAGGCCACATGCTACTCATAATTAGCCGCAACATAACACACATAACACAGACAACTGTACTGGTGATGTAACAGAGTTGTGCTGATTGGTTTTGAAAAGGTCTTAATTACTGTGATGAGAGCATCTGGCAGTGTGACTTACCACACTGCCAAACTCAGCTCGCACTCTTCTGCACTACTCTTCTTCTTGACTATTCTCTGTGTCTTCTCTTTTCATCTTTTACATAAATATTGATTATTTCAGTAATTCAAATATTTATCACATTTTCCTACCTCCAACTTCAGTACACTCCTACACGAGCTCCCGAATCCAAGATGTGCTCTGTTTTTAATGTGCTGGGCACATTCTTTATGTCTGATGCTGTATCTGACCACATTTCTAAAACAGAGGGCTTTTGTTTTTCTTTGTTTTTTAATTCATTCCAGCAGCAGACAGTGAAAGCAACACACACTGAGGTGCCAGATAAACCAGGATAGGGCTAGGGTTAGTCAGTAGAGAAATGATGTGGCGGGAAATGACAACATAAAGCAAACAAATGCGTAGTGAAAACACGCCAAATGACTTAAGGAAATTGGTTTTCAGTTTTTTAACTTTCGGCTCTCAGATCCCAGTTTCTATAACTTATTGCAACTGTAACCTGTATCCCAGGTTATGAATCTGTCAGTAGCTGAAATCTAAACCATCTGGGCTCTGCATCCTAAAGACCTGGTCAACAGACCCTTTTCATCACACACATATTTACATTTTTGCAGGAAAAGCACATGTCCCAGTTCCATCTCGTGTCCCAGGATGCCAGTGACAGTGAGTTAAGCATGCACGACACCAGGACCCTGGAACAAGCTCAAAAAAAAAAAATGCAGGCATTTTTACTGCTTGTGAATTTCCTGCTATGACAAGCCAAGGTCTGCACTTGGCATAAAACACTGTCAGACTGAAAGTGCATGTGCCTGAATTTCATGCGTTGGCTATATTGTGTATAGTCTTAGTACTTTCCCACTGTTAACACAATTTAGGATTTAAGGCCCTAAGTGTACTGATCTGTCATCACAGCATATGCAACTAGCCACCTACTGATGACAGTAGGTGGCTAAATTAAAAAAAAAAAAAAAAAAAATTCTATGTGCCTCTAAAAGTCCAGGAAAAATGAACACATCACACTTTCAGAACCTCCTTGAAGAAGTGTGTAAAATACGGACTGAAGAATCATTAAAAAACAAGGCTGTTTTTAATATGTGAAATGTGAGTCTTCAGACACATTGTTATAACCAAAGCGACCCTGGTGAGGTCAAGTGTGCTTGCCTGGAAACTCTAATACTCTAATTCTAAACTTTCCAAGACTGTCCTTTAAAATGTCATAATGCAGCAGCTGCTTTGTTTTCCTCCACTTGTGTCTTGCCCTGCAGCTTCTCTTTTTAAGTTGTGCAATCCCCTTATTTTTCACTGGGGCTCTTTGTTTATTTGTGATTTTATTACTTTTTTGAGGAGCAGCCGAGTCAATGGTTGTCCTTAGCTCTGAGCTAAGATCTTAGTTGGTGCATCTGACTGGGGTAAAAAAAACAAAACAAAACAAAACAAAGAACATGTGGAGCTGGTCTGTTTTTACAATTGCATACATACAATACATACATATAATAGCATTTATGATGAACGAATAGCTGAGTGTCTATATTGCTTTTTTTCTTAAATCTGCCTGAGTAAAGCTAAAGAAAGAAAGAAAAAAGAAAATGAAAGATGGTAAGAAGGAATAACAGGAAGTTAAAAAAAGGAAAAGGAACAAAAGCAGTCAGTTATTAAAGTTAAGATGAAAGTCGACTGCAGGAAGTTAGGGAAGAAGGCTATCACTGCCACGACCGTGAGCTATTCATGTGATTTGATTTCAAAAATAGCGCTCGGATTGGCTGAGAGGACCCAGGACACAGATGATGTGATACACAGGAGACAATGCGGCTGAAACCCACGTTTTCTGAAGTCACGTTTCATGGCTTTGAAGAGTGCAAAATGAAAATAACCGACATTCGCGCACTCGCTCAACGGCAAGAAAAAAGTAGAAGACAAAAAGAGAATTTCAGGTGTTGCTAAGTAGTGCTCTGGAGGTGGGAAGAGACGCACCATACCATGATCTTGTTGCATTTCTTAGGATGATGTGACAAGTTACAATGGAAGTGGGTGGTGGAGGAGCTCCCTCAGAAAAACTATTGACATTTTGATGTTTTCTGCTAACTTTTCATGTGCAACAATTTACAGCATAAACAACATTGTGGAATTTACTGTGAAAAGCTATGAGAACCAACAAAGCTGGTTGATTTTATATTTAACTTGAAGTTGTCTACCTCTTGTTTACCTATAAATTCTACTCTAACTAGGATCTAAGTTCTATATGTTCTGTACTTTGGCAGAAATTACAGCTAAAATAAAATAAAATGAGGAAGGAATCCATCATTCTCCTTAAAACAACAGAAATACCACTCTAATATTGGCATCTAGAAAGAGAGTGGCTGTGATTTTCTTTGATTTTGAAATGTCAATCATTTGGAGATGTGTCCATCCAGGATGTCATGAACTCAGATGTACACTTTTTCTGCTGGAGTTCGTAACAGCAGCAGGTTAAAGCAATAAAAACCAGAATAAAATCAGTTAGGACAGAATAACATTAGACTTAAAAAATAGATTAAAAATACATTAAATGAAAATAAAACACGAACAGACAAAGACTATAGTAGGTCAGAAATACAGTGACAGTGCAGTAATAAGTTGTAAGTTGCCTCAAACAAAGCAAACAAAAATGTAGTAGAGAAACTAATCAATCAAAGGCACAGCAGAGATTTTAATTTAGATTTGAAAGTGGCCAGAGTTGGAGCACATTAAATGTCATCAGGGAGTTGGTTCCATTTCTCTGCAGCATAGTAGCTAAAAGCAGCTTCGCCCTCTTTGGTTCTGACTCGAGGTCCTACCAGTTGACTGCTTCCTCCTGCAACCTCCTGCTTCTATGAGCCCATGGAGATCAGACATGTAACTGGTTACCAGTGTAAAGTGAAACAGTAGTGGAACTCTGTTCTGGGCTGAGCTGATAGAAAATGAGAACCCTGCCCACGTTTGTCTGAGGCTAAAAGTAGGGCATCGTAACCAGCTTATGATCCATGTGGAAGAGGCACGAAATTTGTGCACTGGAGACCAGGCTACTTAGTATTAAAAGGAAGACTATGCATAACCTCTGCAAGGCACCGTGCACAATAGTGATGGGACTTCTTATGGCTCGGCTCACTAAAAGGAGCCGGCTCTAAGAGCTGTTTCGTTCGCGACCAACACTAATCACTAGTGCACAATGCATTCTGGTAGTTGTAGGATTTTCTGCTTTAGAACATTAAGGAAATCTAAAGCTTTCTTTCCCAGTTTTCTTTGGTTATAAAGCACCAATTTCAAAAACTCGCAGTTCTACTACACAGAGGACCTAGTTTTCAGAAATGTCCTTCTTTCCAGCTGTGAAATTCCTGTATAGTCACAAACAGTTTATATGAAGTGGTGGCAGCAGTGACTTTCTCTCAAGAACGGAGCAGAGATGTGACTGGGTCATTTGTGGCACATCCAAGGTCAGTTTTCTGTATCACATTATAGGTGTACTTAATGAATGAGGAATAATGAGGCTCGTTCCAAATCATCTCCACACCATTTCATTATAAAATAAACTGAATCTATGTCACGTCCAAATTATCATGCATGAATAATGTTATGTTTAATTGTACGTCGCTGGGTAAGCTAGGATTTGGCAATCACTGTCAATGGAAGATTTGATGAATGCTCATTTGCAACTGGTTCAAACACTATTGTGTTATCCAAACTCCATCTATATGAAAATGTTGTGAACTCTAATAATCCTATGAAAGCTTTCTTGGTGACAAACAAAAGAGCTATGTCACTTTTGATCTACATGCACACATCTTATGCAACTGGGATTCAGACAGACTCATTCAGAGTCATTTCAGGGAGAATTGTGTTGATGTTCAAAGAGAAAGTTTTGGTCCAAACTGCCGGAACGGAAGTGTACTTTAGACAAAGTGCTGATCCAGATAGATTTGGTATGTGTGTGCGTGTGTGTTTTTTTGTGTGGTGTTGTGAGCCTCTCTGACCTATCTGCACAGAAGTAATTTTATCTTTGTGCATACATTCTTATCACTACAAGCAAATAACACACGCACAACACACACACACTCATATGCACACACCTGACAGCCACCGGGTAACACTCTGCTGTGATTACATTGTTGCTCTCACAGGACTTGCACACACACAGTAACACACGCCTAACTGCGACCAAGTAATCACCTCCTGTGATTACATTGTGTGTTCCCTCGGGACCAACACGCACATGCCCCAACACACTCACACACACAAACGTGCACAGTGCCATTTTACCCAGAGGAATAATCTCTGTGGCTGGTATTTAGAGTGAGTGAGTTTCCTCTAACTGGATTACTGCAGCCACTCCTGTTGCCGCCACAGGGGAGATAGAGCAGCTCTAGGGCTGGAAAGCTTTCCAGTGATGGGAGAACATCCAGAAGAGGTGGGACAGCAGCGGTGGAATCCAACCTTGATCTCAAGTCTCAAATTGAAGACTGAAAGATCTTATTTTAGATATGTTGGAGTTAGGTCTCCAAGACCATGTCCACAACATTCTACTTTTTTGCCAAAAGAGATTGGAAGAAAAAAAGCTATGCCTCAATCATATTTTGTGCTGATCATGAAAACAGTTTGCCAAGCACTTTCTTTCCATATGATGTAGCTGCAGTACTTGCTGCAATCAGCAAACACTATGTTCCAACTCTTCTAAACTCTCAAAATCCCCAACAGCTTTGTGAGCCTGTCACCTGAGTAAAACCTCTTCACAGCTTTGTTACAGCTGTGATTTTCATTCTGTTGTTCTTGTAAATTCAGTCACCTCTGGGGTATTTTGTTCTTTATTGTTTAGAAAATCAGCCGCCATCATATTGTTTCTAAAATAGGATTTTTAGCCATGCTAGTGGGGAGGCTTTTGGCATGGCTGGTTGGTCTGCTACTTTTGTCCAGACCAAAATATCCCAGCAAATATTAGGTTCTATGAATCACTATGAAATTAGCACAGTTGTGTTCCCAAAGGGGTAAACATCACATCTTTGATGGCCCCATGGTGTTTCTTCTGGCATTATTTGCTCTAACCAACACTTTGGGGATGTGATGAACGCTGCAGGCTCGTCTGTGGTTCTTCAGATAACTTCTCTTGTTAAATCCATTTTCCCCAAATTCTTATGTATATTACTCAACAGTCAATTGCATGCACATTGTCTCATTTCTTGTTAAAACTAGCTTCACACCTTGTCGCAATTTTGTGGCATTTATTTGGACTGAGGATGTTTCAGCATGAGGTCCTCTCTTGTAAAGTCAGAGTTTTCTTATATCATTTTGGCGCTGGAGGAAATTCATAGTGGAAAATTAGGGACAAATGAACAGAAATTAACCCTGTATCTGCTGAATAATGGAAAAACAATCTGTATTTCCTCATGAACCAGACAACACACAGTAAACTGATCTGATCGCAGCTCAACAACTGCATGTTAAAACACAAGCCAGAGATGATACGGCAGTTTAAATCTATGGATTATCCTTGTTGACAGACAAAAAAATAAATAAATAAAAATAAGAGTCCTTCCAGGACCTTCTCTTCCCTTGTTTTCCTTTTGTTTTAAATATTACATGTATCTTGCAGCTAGCATATCACACAGACTCTCTTTAAAAAAAAAAAAAAAAAAAATCTGAAATGTTCTCATGAAGTTAAAATAATTTCTAGTTATTTATACAGTTGTTTTTTGTGGCAAGGTTTCTTTATACACACTGCTTTAGCAGCATGCTAAAGATTCAGCAGGGACAGCAATCAAACCCCCAGGGATAGAAGAGGAGCAGCAGACATTAATCACTGAGATATGACAAATACATCATTTCAAGAGACAAGCCTACAGAAACATATGGTAGATATTGACTGATAAGGAACCAAACAGGAGTGGAGGGGGGAGTAAACAACAAGCAGTCATCAGCAGTGTAGTAGACAGGAATGAATGAGGCTCTGACAGTTTAAATCAATAAATCAACCACCCTGTGTAAGAGCTGTGGATCGCTATTTCATACTGTGTTTTTTTGGTCTTTGTGCTTGCTCTCATCTGTTAATTCAACCACCATACCCAGCAGCAGTACTTGGTGGTTGAGGTTTGCTCATGTTTGACATCTTGAGTTAAGCGCTAAGGACGATATGACCACATTCATCCTTGGTGGTGTGTTTGATTGCACTGATTGGGTTTGTGGTAACAACACTCTACAGCCATGCTAATGTGGTGCTATACTTTGGCCCAGTGGTGCTTCAAGATAAACGCTAACATGCTCTCAAAGAAAACGTCAAACTAATGTTTTCTATGTAACATTTATCATGATTGCTGTCTTATCTCAGTGGGGATAAGACATGCTAATATTTGCTGATTAGGACTGAACACAAAGTTCATCTGAGGCCGATGGGAATGTTGTTATTTGAGCAGAAATTAGGTCACCAAACAAGATACTGGACAATGATGAGTCTAGATATTAATAGGATAGAGGTTTTATCCTGTGGGAAACTTGAATGCTTGAACCACATTCCATGGAAATCCATCCAATGGGTGAGATATTTCACTCTGAACCAGAAGTGTCAACTTACTCATGCCAGGAGAGTAGGTTGTCAAGGGATCAGCACAGTTATTGGAATGCATCATTTGGGAAGCATGAATGTCTGCTCCTAATTATGTTCCTACCTAGTAGATAATTTACTAGATAATTAAAAAACTCTACTTTACTTGCTGTCCCAGCACATGTACAACTAGCACAACTGGCCCTATGACTGTAACAACTAACAGGCCATCACATATGCTAAATGCCATGATTTCTAACACAACAAATGATGCAGGCTTTAACTGAAGCACAACTAACCTTCCTCCATCACGCCACTCCTTCCTCCGATGTTGCTCACAGGGTTAGCCCACGTAGGTCTGCTACAGTACTCTTCTTGTGCACTGACAAACAAATAGATGCAGACAGAAACTAAACCAAAACACTTCAGGTATGAGGGTTATCTTTCATTGCCAATCACAGTCTCAACAGAAAGAGTTGTACTTTCCACACATCACTCACCTCTTTTTTCATCTGCTTTCGCCTCTCCCTGACATCTGACCCCAGTCCAGGTCATATTATGTAAGACCCACCTTCTTGGAGCAACCAATAAATAATGACAAATGGCAACCTGTGACATTGTAAATGATGCTAGATCAAAAGTCAGGAATCATGAAAGTCACTGGGATTCATCCTCCTGTGACCTCACATGTACCAAATTTTGCATCAGTCCATTCGATATAAGTCAAGATTTCAATATGGACAAGAATAAATGATTGACCAACTCACCAACTGACAGAAGTTGCCAAATATAGAGCAACACCATTAGCACAGCCAGAAACCAGTGGCTGTACAGTTATCTTTGGTGGCACAGGTTATGCAGGTTATGACACACAGTAAGGGGCATTCAATTTTTCATTGTGGCTTTCAGCCTCAAGAGAGAGAGAGTGTGGTAATGTCATAAAGGTCACAGGTCAGATTTGGGCCAAAGCGTTCATGGTAAAAGGCTATGAACCCTAAACAGAGAAACCCCCAGGACTTCCCAGGATGCTGCATATACTGCCTTAATGCATTTGCTTTTCCTTGAGGTGACAACAAGTGGTGTGTCAGTATATCCATGCAAGGGCCAAAATACACACTGAGTTTAGAGAAGAAACTTGAATTGAAAATGAAGCTGACATCTTATTAATGATTCAGATTTAGTCAAAAGTGCACTTGGCTAAAAATAGATGAGCTTGCGGCATGGCAACAATAGCACAACTATTAAATGTTAATACTCAGCGTAGATAGAAGCATGGGGCTTGAGTTTGGGCAGCTGGGACTGCAGATTTCAGCATTAATGGTGACTTGACATCAATTACACGGGACAGAATCCTTCCTTCAGGATTCTGGTGACAAAAGATGCTGGAAGTACTGCAGGGAAGTGGAAAAAAACAGTTTTCCACAGCTTCCAATGCATGGCCAAGTGAGGTCTGGATGTTATGGCAGATCGCAGGGTTGAACATTTAAAAGTTTGGACTCTCACTTTTAGTGGGTGTCACAGTAACAGTAGCAGAAGCAGCAGCAGGATCAGCAAGGCCACAGTTCTCTGCTTTGACAGATCCTTCTCCAGACGGTAGGCGGGAACTTTCATTTGCCAGAGCAGAGCTGTAACAGCAGGCTTTTCATTTACCAAGGTACCCAAAATAACTTCTCATGCCTTGGAACATTCTACAGGCTCAAAGCAAGACGACAGTTTCTATGACTCGCAATGAAGAAAATGTTGATCTCCGTAGAGATCAGAGTGTTGACAGCAAGCAGAACAAGCAGTCAGCAGCAGCACAGCAGTAACTTCAGGGGTGCTTGTGGAACTGACAACATAAATGAAGTGCCTCGTTTGAAGTGCCAAATCTGACTGTATTTGTGTGGATCAGCTGATGCAGAGCAATGGACTCTTTAGGTATTTTGTTTTTCAGAATGAACATGATCCTTTGGTTTTACAAAGAAACAAAGAACCATAGAAACTCTTAGAAACTTACTGATTCTCAGATTTCAAACTAACTTTCTTACATTTAATGGCATGCATTTCTGAATATAAGCTGCCAGACCTGAATATCAAAAGCAGCTAAAAAAAGAGACACTGGGTTAGAAAATAACAAAAACACTCAAATCCAATGGCACTCAACATTTCATACTGTTGGGAATTAATTTTTATAGGATGCATCCACATAGAAATGATACAAACAGTAGTTCTTTGGCCTGAGGTCTCAGACACAAAAGGCAGCTGTGTTTTCAGTCATGCTAGCTGGATTTATAACATGGTTTCTTGTTTGGAAGGGTTATTAGGTCTCTGTTTGGCTCATACAGAGAAAGAAAAGAAGAAAGCAACAGGGAAATGCAAGAAAGACAAATGTGAATAGGAGACGGAAAAAACACTAAAATGATACGAGAGCAAGGACAGGAAAATAAATGTGAATGTGATGGTACCAAACAAGAACCTGGGTGTACTTTGGAGATGACTGCCTCTGCTCACGATCTCATTTATTTTTATTTGGGGTGTCACATCCCTTTTCTAAGCATCTTCCCTCGGTACTGTCTTTATGTCTTTACTTCTTCCTCTACCTGAATGTCTCATTGCCCTTTCTGTCCACCATTGCATTGAAAAAGCTTCTCTTTATCAGATTTTGCGTCACAATCCTCCATCCTTCTCTCGAGCCATACCATTTACTGGCCTCTTCTCTGATCAATCAGTCTGCTTTGAGCAAAACCACAGAAAAACGTCAGCTTCACTTTGATGGCTCCATCTGCAACTGAATTCCACCCAAATTACATGTGATGTCTATTGGCACTGGCCAGCAGTAAACCAGTGTACACATCCAGAAAGAGGATGAGAGGATGTTTGTGTTCTTGCAAGTTCTGCCCTCCTCTCAGCACAGTTAGCATGCAACTAGGATGCAGGTCACTGGAGTCAGTAACCCTTTTGCTCAGAAGAGAACTGATCAGTCACTAATCAAATCCACACACAATAATTAGCTACATGACAACTACATGACGTAAAAACAACCTGCGACATATCTCTGCTATCATCAGTTACAGAAGATTTTTAGTAATGTCTCATTGTTTTAAATTTTCGCTCCCTCATTCAAACACCAACAAACACATTATTTATGTCAAGTGTGTCAAGCATTAAAGCTCCTGGCCATGTATGGGTACAGCTGATGCCTTTTTCGCCCAGAGAACTACAGATGCCTCCATGTGCTACCAGTCACAAATACTGACATTCAGTTAAGGATGCATGTTTGTGGAATGGTTAGGACACATCAAAGGAGTAAGTGATACAAAAATAATCATTATCGGATCAAAGATGTTTTTCAGTGACCTCTTGATCCTGCTAAATGTTTCATTGTGTTCAACTTAATGAACAGCTACAGCTTTTACTGAACACAGTATTGCATAATTTGATTGTGAGTCTGCATGATTTAGTGTAGGCGTGGGATAGGAATCTTTAAAAGGTTGTAATGTGCTGTAAAGATCTTTTTTTTTCTACTCTTGTCTTTTCCAGCCTCCACTGGCATCTTGTCATGTAAGTGCAGTAAACCTTCAACTGTTTCTTTTTTTTTCCTTCATTCTTTTTGCTCCCTCAGCCTTCCTCTCCATCCCTTCTCTCTGTCTCTATCAGTGTATGTGGTGACATATGGTCAGTGGCGGAGTGTAGGAAACCTCTTAGCTTTCTGCCAATTCACATTACCACAGTTACTGACAGATAGAAAGGGCTACACACACACACACACACACACACACACAGATATGGACATACAGGCAAGGCACACTGTCTGCAATACACAAACAGCAGATGTAGATGCACAAAGACAAAAATCTGCAGGAATACATACACACATCCAAACACACGTTTGCGGTTGACTGCCAGGTTTAAGTAGCTACTGCATCTGGTGGTGTGTGTCAGGACCACCATATGTTTTCCTGCTCTTGACATTTCAATGAATAAGTATTAGAGCCTTTCCAGTCACTGGCATCAATCTACAAACACCTTAGGTCACAGTGACTGAGTGTGTGTGTGTGTGTGTGTGTGTGTGTGTGTGTGTGTGTGTGCGTGCGTGTGCGTGTGTGTGTGATAGACACCTCTCCCTGATCTGACCCCTAGATGAGCCCAAACTAATGCCTTTTCACACACACACACACACAAGCTTGGAAAGCAGCAATTTTTCTTCTCGTTGCCTCTGCTGCCCCAACTAACATCAAACATTCAACATCTGTAAAAGCTGTGAAATATCTCGGTGACTCTCCATCTTTTGAGCTTGTAACAAGGGCTGTGGAGTCACTTCACTTACATTAAACTCAAAAGTATATGTCAAATAAAAGCAGTTCTTCAGTTGGCTCAGTGCACTTTTCACAGCTTTATTAAAGTAAAAGGAGAATGCTGATTTTGTAATAGAGATGGTGGTTGTTTTGATTTTTTTTCATATAAAAACTCAGCAAAATGTGCTGAAATCATTTATTATTTTAATTATTAAAATGTCTAATGTTAAATGAGTCTTTTGTAGTTATGAACCCACAGAGAATTATTACCTGACTCCTTCACTTTACTGTTTTGGTTCATCAATCCTTTTTCCAGTTGGCAGGGACTAAACAAAAACTGCTGTACACTTACCTACTCAGTACCAAAAGCAGTTAACAACTAACTGGTGAACACAGTGGAGCATTTAGCAGCTAAAGAGCCAGATAGGTTTCTCAGGTGGTGGTGGAGACCATAAATAAAGTTAAAAGATATTGAATTTTGGACTTAAGGGGATTCATCAGAAGCCTAGACACATGACTCCAAGTGAATGCTAATGTTAGTCCGTGTCTGGATATATAAATAGGAATGCCAGCACATCTGACATAAATTTATAAGGTCATACTATGCCAGTGTTGTGTTTGTGCTTCTTCTGATGCCCCCAAGAGGTCAAAAAGTTGTTCAGTACTGCACGTGTGTGCAATGTCCATAAGTGTTATGTATACAATATTGGTGAAAATTGGTGCACTTTATGTTGGAGTGTCTTTTTTGAAACTATGACTAGGGACGCCATTTTTCTGATTCTATAAAAAGGTTATTATTTTCATGTATACACTATCTTTATTCAGCTGTCTGCAGCTTTTCCTTGTCATAAAAATGAAAATGGGTTTTTTTTTTGTAATAAAAGACATGATGGAAAAGAAATGGCAAAATACCAAAGATTGATGTGTTGTTATTTAATTTCAGGCTTATCACAGCAGCTTTTAAATATGAATCAGTATTTTTTGTCTTTACATGAAAATCCACTGCACAAAGCGATCAAGATAACACAATTTAGCACTGAACCCGCATTATGAGAACAACATCAGTTACTGATATATTTCCTTTGGATAGAGGGTTCATTTAGACACTCAATACAGTATAACAGTTACGAGGGGAGGAGATGAAGTCAGTGGAGGTTGGGGAGAGGGATAAAAAGAAGCAAAAAAACAAAAAAAAAACATACACAGTTACAAATAAAAAGGAGAAAAAAGTGACTTGTTAATTAATTCAGAGAAATCTCATCAAAACTTCTTAAACTTAAGAGGAGAAGATCTAAAGTCTGACATCTCAGAACATAAGTCATGTCAGGGTTAGACACACTGATGCATAAAACTAGACAACAGAATGAAAATATTAGGTAAAGCGTAAACACATGTATGAAGAATAAATATGTGAAAGTACCTCCTGGTGCAGCCAGACACTGAAAGACAGAAAGATACTGAGCATCTATCAGCTCACTCATTAAAAAATGGATCTGTATCCCTGTCACAGACAATCATCTCTATGGCAGAGTTCTATCTGCTAGTTCACCTTGGGAAATCTCAGGTGTTTGGAAAAAAAATGCATTTACTAACATAACCTGCCAATTAAACTTGCTGCTCAAAAACAACAACAAAAAATAATAATTAGAATTGATACAGTATAATTATAATTACAAGGGTAAGAAACAATAAACATGTTACTTTGACACCTTTCAGAATAAAATGATCCCTGATATTAATAAAACACATCAGTTAGACTCAGTTGTGGCTGATTTACTTCATAAATAATGTTCATGTCTTAATGACTCACATGCAGTAGGAACTCCACTCTTGATCCACCCATAGAAAGGGGGCAGAAGGCATTAAATAGTAAATATTTCTCTAGCTAATTTAAAAGAAGACACGTTTGAACTGATCACAGAACGTTCTTATTAGCTAAGCTCAGCTGTTAATTACATTTCAGTTCTTTAAAAGGACCTGATTCCCTTTGAGAGGCAGTTTTGCTTTGCAAACTAGGAAACACTTAACCACTGAAAAATGAAGTAGTATCTCATAATAAACTGATGTTGAGCTTGTTTTCTATTCTGAGACATTTGAAACAAAATTTAAACTATAACTTTGCATAATTTCATATAACCTGCTTTGTTGCATAGATACAGAGGGAGTTGGGATGGCAAGATTGTTTGGGATGGGTAAATATATTTGTAAAGACAAATCGGAAATGCCAATCAAATGGCAAGAATATTTCTGTCCAAATGTGTTGACATGTATTGAGCCGGAGGAAAAGTCAGAGCATCCCTGAAATCAGTAGGATTTATCCTCCTGAAAACTGTTAAGGTTTGAACAAAATGTACACTCCAAGTTATGGGATTCAAAAATGTTTCACTCTGTAACACTGAAGATCGTTTGATCCAAGAGACTTAAGTGAATCCTGAAGAGACCTGTATGAACTTAATAATTTAATCTACAGAATACTTCCATTGTGTTGATATGCTGAATATCCAGTCTTACAAAGTATGTAGCGGCACGGTCATGGAGCAGCTGATGATGAGGGTAAGACAGAAAATATAAGTGGATATAATGTCCTCAGAGTGGGTTAGGTTTAGGTTGTGGTGTTGCCCTACAGCACACAGTGGTAGTAAAAATAGATTCAGCCTTTGTGTGCATGCACACAGAGAAACACAGACATGTTTATGTTCTTCTCCTTAACCTCCTCCATGACCTTTTTCCAAAATAGCAGCCAATAATTACCCTGAAGGATTTCCCTAATCTTTGAGTCATTATTAGCACACTCTTACCAAAAAAATTACACACATGAATGCACCCGAACAGCCTTCGACTCTCCCCCTTATTTCTCCTTTGAGAAATACAAAACTCTAAAGAACATGGACACAAGGAATAATTTTTAACATTGCTGCATGTTAAAAATCATTGCATGCATTACCTGACCTACAAAATATTTACTACTTATTTAAAATGTAGTATAGAGGGGTTTTTCACTGTCTATTTGCTCTTTCTTCTCATTATCTCTGCATGGATGGAGAGGGTCAGGTTTTACCCCCAGAGCTATGTGACTCAGCATGATGGAAAAAGGGGCCAAGACCATGAGACTATAGTGGTGAATTTAAACACAGAGGGCTGATGTTGTTTACGCTTGGTCAGACCGCTGACACTAATGTTTATGTGTGATTTTATTTTTTTTTTAAGCTGTAGATGAAGACCCCATTCCTAGCTACATATTCTTTCTGGTAAGTGAAAAGCGATCCTTATCAGGACTTCTCGTCTTCTTTTGAGGGGAAATCGAGCAGAGCTGACTTGTCAGTGATCTGCAAACTTGGTCAATGACTGAGGGTCAATCTCCCCTGTACACTCAAAAAAGTGACAGAAACGTTTGTGTCAACGATAAAAATAGAAAAAAAAAGAGAGAAAAAAAAAGGCAGAGAAATTTAAACCTTGGTTTACTCTCACCGCTGCACAACTGGCCAATCCGACAAGCAGTTTCGATGGAATATATGATGTGTGAGTGTGGTCAAGGCGATGAGAGAGGTGAACTTTCAGTACAACTTCCATGAATCATTGGTGATGGACAGAAAATAGCTGAAAATAACACAGATATATAGATTTCAGAAGTGCAGCTAAAATTCAAACAAACTGACAGACATACAAAATTACTTTAAAAAGGGTCAATGATAATATTTTCAGTGTCACAGAGGTGCGTTTATTTTTGTTTATGTATGAATGATGACAACAGATAATCACGAAAATGACTGCTTTCCAAAGGATATCATGTTTGGCACTGCCAGGATTGCTTTCAGAAGCAGGATGGCAGATTCAGTGTGAAGTAACTTTTAATCAATGAAATGAGGCTTACAGGCAGACAAGGTGAACGAGCTGGCACAGGTAAACACACCCCGCCGTCGGGAACACAAAAGAAACACGAGGGAACGTGAGCAGGAACCAAAGCAGATGAACCCACAAGGAACAATGGAAGTGACCTGATATATACAGTGCAAGGCTGATTGGTGAATGAGGTGCAGATGGGGAGAGCTCAGGTGACTGCAGGGAGGATGATGAGTTGGAACAGGTGTGTGGATGGGCGGACAGGTGAACGAGGACAGGGAGGAAAGTCTGAGGACATCTGGTGGATACAAAGAGAAAGCAGAAAAGCAAGGGAAGCATGGCCCGGGGAGCAGTGAGAAGAGGCTGGGGAGCCGAGAAGTGACACTGGTTGACACTTGATGTTTTTTGTTGCCAGGCTTTGGTGTCAAAACTCAGATTATTCTGCAAGATAAACTTCCCTCAGCCTGTGACATCCATTCAGAGGCATGACAGGAAAGCCCTGTGGACTGAAGTTCTGCCAGTGCCAGACACTATGCTTAGTGACTCTGTCACTGTTCAGTGTTCAATTATACATAAATAGATGCTGAAACAACCCTTTATCAACCTAAATGGCATTAATAACCTTCAGATTGTTTATCCTTTAAGGAGAATAGGCAGGAAAACATTGAGGAAAGGTCACAGCCTTATCGAAAGTGAAGTTGAAACCTATGAAGATGAAAAGGAAAGAGCTACTAAGTTCTTCATTCTGAAGGAAAAACGTGTTGCACGCGTCGTGCACAGCTTCCTCTGGTTTTAAGTTGCTGCTACTTGAAATTCAGCTGTTTACCAAAGTTACAGTAATGTTACCTGGTCTAGTTTCACTTAACATGGAACTAATGTTTAGCTTTGGCCCAGAGAGAGCAGCAGTTGCTCAGGGTAAGTAAGGGCAGTGTGATTCTAAGACGTTTTTGACCTGTTTTTACTTTCTGTTTGTGAAGGCATCACAGCATCACAGCTGCTGGCATGGTACGTCAAAGAGCAGCAATTTTTATCACATTTGCTCTTTCAATTGGCTCATCTCAGCTATTTTACCTCGACCGCTTGCTCTGTCTGCATGGTGTGTCCAGAGTGTGCGACAAGCTTTTTCCCTGAAGACATTTTGACAGCTCACAGGAGGAAAAGCACCGCTGTAAATAATGAAAGGAATGATGGGTAAACTCCATTTAGCTGCTTCAGTTTCAGGGCCCTGGTATTGTGCATGCTGACTCACTTTCATGCCTTACTGGGACACTTGAATAAAACAGAGTTTAGTAGCACCTGTGATTTTGTGTGTCAGCCCTGAAAAAGGCAGACTGATGTGTGTCAAGTGACGCGAAGCTACAGCAGTTCAGGAAGAAACAAAAAAACCTGAACATCTGACTCAGTTTCTGCTCAGTGTGGTTGTGTTGGTGGGAGCTGAACTACTGTCATGTTCTTTTGACCTTTTGCGAGGTATCTACCACACATGGCCTGATACTCAGACTGTACACTGTAAAAAAAAAAAAAAGGTCACATCCAAAAAAAGCTTTAAGACAACAGCAGAAAGAGAAGGATCTGATGACATTACCTTTACTTTGGGTGCAGGTCCAGGTGCAGGTGACAGTTGCAGTCCAGTGAACCTGTTCTGTAGGCTACAAGTATAAAAGTACATAACAAAACAAATGTTGTGATGGAGGGGCATAGGGAAATGATATTTTTTTAAAAGGCGAAGCAATTGTAGGTTCCACCTTACGATAGCGAGTTGACTTAAAAAAATAGACTTAACGTAATAAAGTCAAGCCTGTTTACAATCCTTCTATTTAATTTAACCATCCAAGGCTTTTAAAGCTTGTGCACTGCAGTGAAAACACAGTTGGGTAGCTGCTGCTGTTGTTGACTGGTGCTGGGTTGGGAGCTTGTGGGGGTCATCCAGCCTTTAGTCCTCACTGAGGAAGGGAAATCCATTTCTAATCGCAGGACTGTGTAGGACTGTACGTCCTAATAATGCTGAAGGCCTCCTCTGGGTGGTAGAGAAGCCCTCCCCCCCCCATGGCACCGTGGCAAATCTATTTCCCCTTCAGTGAGCCAGCAGTTCGCTCTACCCCAGAGGGGGCCTGACTCTGCTGTGTATTACAACGTCCCTGCTGTGTGTTCTGGGGTTTTACAAAGAGGGTGAGTGGTCATGGTTTCAGCAGGTATCTCTCATTACCTGAGGGGAGAAAGCCATGTCATTTGGGGCTCAGCTACTCACAAAAGAACAAAATTATCATTAGTTTCAAAGTGCAGGCTCACAAGGAGCCGGCTATCAGGCCCAGCAAGAAGTGTTCCCCCCTCGTCTTCGAGAAAGAATGAATCATGGCTTGACCCAGTCAATTGTACAACATTTGTTTGTTTCATCCTCCCTCCTGGAGACAGAGCCCTTGTTATATAGTTATTTGGTCATCATCAGTGCCTGTGCTGCGTCCATCATTTGTAGTTACTGACTGTTAAAGGCTGAGATTAATGATTCAATGGACACATTTTTGTGAGATTTGCACATCATTAAGAAGCTAGTCAGAAGTGCCGAATGTATTATATGTACAGAACAAATAGAAAGAACTAAATATTTCATCACCTCACCTGAGGCTGTACAGAACACAACAAAGATTTTTTTTTCTTCATTGTTTAATTTGATTTCAGAAAGACCTTTAGTTTGATGATTACATTTGGACAGTCACTCACAAAGCTGTCTTTACTGATTTTTGGCCTGTTGGGGGGAGAGAAGTGCTCATGGAATAATTTGTGTCTTTTACGACCACACAAATGCAGCTGGCCTGAATGTTCATCACACTGTGGATATGTGATTATTGGTTTGATGTTTGAAGTGAAATCAAACCCAAGAAAAGGATCATTACAAAATTTGGCTACAGTTCACTCATTCATCATCTGTGTCCAAAATATTTGTACGCTTGAAGTTTTCGTACAGCTGCACAGATTCTCCTCGTAACTTTTCCATGGGACATGGCATACCCATAAATTAAAAATGAGGGCCCTGGTTACTCAGAGAACTCAGGTTATGCATGTAATTGAGGATTGTGTTTACATACACTGTAGTTATTTGGTTGCTGTAAGTTCACGTATACATGCAGCAGATCAGTAAGCAGATTTCTCCTCTACCCCCGACATATTTTGGAAGCATGGCTCACAGATTTTAACATTTTGTGATCGATTTTCATTTTATTTTGTTTACTCATTTATTTTTCTGTATCAGAGCAGACTGCCAGCACAGTGTGAGCATTTTCATTTTATAACCATCTCATACCGAGCACTGCTACTGTATATTATATGATACTGTATATACTGTCCATATAAAAATCCATGTGACTGGCACCACATAGAGCCAGGCCAGATCTAACTAAACCCTCATACCTATGTCTTAAAGTGGAAACCAGGGTAGTTATTTTCTATTTAGATGCAATTCATGAGCAGGAGAGAGAAACTGGTGCTGGCCGCCATCCACTGTGATCTGCAGGTCAACTCAGGTAAAAGCTCAGGCATCTGATCTACTGTACAGTATGACTCCTACCTAACACACACACACAGATGGTCTCTCTACACATACTGTATATTTATCTCCCTCTATTCCTCCACTCCTCTCTCTCTCCTTGCTGTACCAGTGTGGTGAATAAATGAAGCAGGAGTAGAGCAGTGCCATGCTTATCAGCATGCACTTAATAAGTTATGAACCAGATGTAGATAGAAAGAGGCAGAACAGGCCTGTTGTTCAACTGAGAATTCACTTCAGACACTATATATATACATGTATATA
>JBBMJY010000002.1:3495950-3510317 GCA_037833715.1 Toxotes lorentzi | reverse complement strand
CAACTTCATATTGAGATCTGATGTATCTAATGTGTTTCTTTAAAGTGTTCCTTTAATTTTTGTGAGCAGTGTATATAAAGAAACCCAGGGAGTAAAAGAAGCTAGTCAAAGGCCAACAGGGAGACCATAAGACAGGTACATGAACTGATACAGATAAAAGACAGAAAAGAGAGAAAGGGAAGGAATAAGAGAAGGAATCTAGTCTGTGAAAATGCAGCCCCTGGATGAGCAGGTGAATGGTTATCTGTGGAGGATCATGGGAAAAGGCAGACAGGAATAATTGAGGTTTTGCAGTGACAAACATACATCAACACACAAACCAAACATAGAGAGACAGGAAGAAGGTGAGAGACTCTGAGACCTTCATTTACATGTTTTGGGTCTTTGTTGATTAGCTGTATATTGATGGTCCTAGTCCTACATTCATACTTAAGAAAAGCACCATTCCGGTTTTGATGGGCCCAGGGAGAACGAGGGAGATGAGCAGACATGTCAGGAGGGAATACTGTGGGGTGGTGGAGCTGATACAGCATGAGACAGAGAAAGTACATGTTGTAAAAATGCCAAAAAACTCTTTACCAAATACAGTGAATATGGGTGTATATAACACAATATGAGGGCAGAAGTGACTTCTTAAGAACTATTATGGCCATACCACTTCTGCTGCATCAGTCAGTACAACACAATCAATATTTTAATATTAACCAAGGATCACAAAACTGTGTGTAAGGAGTTGGTGGTACAGACCAAAACAGAGGTAAAAGGAGAGTGAATATTGGACAAACATACCCCAGTGGCCAAAAAAAATCAATAATGGCTTTTTTTATTCTTTTTTTTTTTTTTAGTAATCTAAGGACTCATATTTTCCATAAGCCCAGTTTATGTAAACGGCTAACTAGAGCTGATTCATTTAAAAACTGTTTATCCTATGAATTGATTCCAAGCAAACTAAGTCATTCTTCAGTTTTAGGTAGCACATCCAGTGAGACAGAGCCTCCTGTTGTGAAAATGAAAGTGAAATTCATGTAATGAAGACTCCATGCTCCAGCTTCTATGTATCCCTAATGATGTGTGACTATAATTCAGCAGTATTTCTAGTTGTAAAACAGCAGAGTTATAAGAGAGGCTACAAAATGATCAGATACTTATGTATGTATGTATGTGATTCATTATTTTCTTTTTAAATTATATTTATTTATTTGCAGCCTGGGGATATACCATTTCTAACTTATTCCTGACCCCCTCCATTAACCAGATGGGTTGTATCATGAAAAGCTGCTTATAATCCTCAAAGAATTTCATTAGGGTTCAGTGCAGAATGCTAGTGCTCCTATATCTGAAAGATGCTTAAAGCCTGAATGAACTCATTTTATGTGAGTAATAGATTTAGTTTTTTTGCCATGTTAATGTCAAATTGAAACAGACTGAGATTAAGCAGTTGTTGTATTTTCTGGTAATTGTCTTCATTCACATCTTCTTATCTCTCTATTCTCCTTTTCATCTGATTTTGATTCCACATGTTTTTGAACATATAATAACCTGCTGAAAAGGTTGTCATCTACTATGATTTCCAACAGCCATTAACTGCCCTCTGCTCATCACTGTACAACAAAGTGGCCAGACATTTGCCTATTGTGTGTGTGTCTTCATGCAATTATAAAAGCAATTGGGAGGGAAGAATGAATTCTCCGAAGAGTCCCACCTTGCAGATTAATTTGTATTGATGATATAATTGCTGTTCTGTGCTGTGTGCACATGAATCAATGTTAAATGTGCATCTGTCACAAAGCAGTGACACACAAACTCACACTGTACACACCTCTTCATTTTTATTTTACTGGAAAAATCATGTGTTAATAGTTCAGACGCCACTGCTGTGACACCGACATGGCATTTCATTCAGGTGTGATTAATCCACAAATAATTATCATCATTATCTTGGCAAGTCCCCTCAGATTTAATGTTATTAAGCTCTTGTTGTTGTGGTTTTAGACCGCACAACTTTATCTTTTTTGGTTGAGTTTCACCAACCCTGTTTCCAGCAGGCTGATAAACCTATTGTATTCTACCTGCCCAGCAGCTAATGACGGACAAACAAAGTTAGCAGCTAGCTCGTGTGAGCATTTAGCAGCTACTAATTCTCCAAAGGATGGTTGAGAACGAAACAACAAACTAAAACACGAGAGTCTGGTCCTTGTTAGTTATCCTACACAAACATGACTACAAATAAATGCTAATGGTGCTTCATGTCTGGTGTGTAATTAGGCAACTGTTTGCTAACATGTTTACCTAGTTAAGACAGTGATCTGTCAACTGTTTAACCATTTTTCCTCTCTGCTTACAGCCAAAAAAAGTATCAATAAATACTGCTTTAATGCTTTCTATACTGTAGGAAGCTAGTCTGTTATCTCCAGTATACGGAGTGGCTTTGAAAAGTGACTTACTGGAACTTCTGTGCTTGGCTGACTGTATAGGGACAATTTCTCATGCTCACAAATACAGACCATATTAAAGCACACTGGATAACATACAATTGTCGGCGACAAGAGCAAAAGGCTAATCCTTTTTCTTTTCTGTCCCTGCTGTTCTAGAAGAGTTTAGTGTGAAGACTGATAAGCTGAAGCTGGCAGTGTGTTCTTTCAGCTCATATGAAATCTGCTTGAGTGTTTTTATTTATTTATTTATTTTTTTACTTTAAGGTTTTCTTCTTTGGTGCTGAAATAAAACAGCATCATGGAAAGGTAAATTGCAGACAGGCTAGGTGCTTGTTTTTTTTTTCCAAATGCCACGCTTCTTTGGTTATATTACTTCACAATCTTTCACTTTCTGTGTATGAGAGTATTACAATTCCAGCAGTGAAACAGACACAGAAACACACACACGAACACACCGTAGCCTCTCACATTCACTCACACAATACCTTGTCGATATGTTGGCCTTTTTGCACTATAAAGATATTGCTTATTGCATCCGGAGCCCATTGGGGCAAAGGAAAGGTTGAATTAAGGATTTGATGAGATGGGTTGTGACATGCTAGCATTTAGCAGAGTACCACCAGTCCCTGTGTTAGCCCCAGCTGGCTCTGCCCGGCCACTGGGAAAGGTCAGTGCTAATGCTGGCTGGTTAGTTCACATGCCTCACTCCTGTTTCACTTGCTCTTTCCCTCCTTCTCCATGTGAAGTTCCCAGTTGCTCATTTTCAAAGTTATCTCTTATTTACACTCACATACATCATTTGTGTGTGTGTAGGGAGAGATTTCCAATCATTTCTCTTTTCCCCTCCACCACAGGGAAATCACAGGCCAGAAAGGTCCTGTTGGAGTGCATTTTGACTCCATATCTTGCTCAAGGACACTTCAGCAGAGCAGGTGTTTGCTGACACAGAGGTCTGAACCCCACTCATCCGTTTGAAGAGTCTCTCTAAACCGCAGCACTCCCAGGGTGATCAGGGAGATTCATTATTTTTTGCAAATTTCCTTTTTTCCTCTCTTACTAAGGTTACCGTGGGTGATTAGGCTTCAGCACTGCATTGCTGAAAAGTCATTGCAGCCTGAGCCTGGCCACCTTGTTAGTGTATCCAGAAAGGTCACAACTAATACACTGCACTTAGCTCATACATTTTCAGGCTGTGTTTGCGATACTGGAAAGTGTTGCTCTTTGTAAGCTTAAAATTAAAATTTTTGTACTAAGAGCCATGCAGCTTTGTCTCTGTGTCCACATCATTTTCAGTGGCCCTTGAATGTCTTCATATATCCATTCACAGCAAGCATAATGTCATCAGTGAGCCGTAACAAATGAGCCTTCCCATTTGTGAAAGTGATCGTAAACAAAAATGTCTGCTAAGGCAGCAATGAAATTAAATATGGTGCCAAGAATCATGTGTTCAGTGTGGAATGAATGTGTTAACTCTGTCAGGACAGGTGAGGATTGCTCATGTTATAATGAAGTAGATGCAAGGACTCCAACACTCCGAGAGCCAGGAGCTTTTTATCAAGCCAAATACTGAATCTCAGAATTTTAAAGATGGAACCACTCAAGCCCCCGTCAGTGTGGTTGAAACATCATCATCATAGCCAACCTGATTGAAATATTAGTTAATATGAGTCAAGTTAAACTAAGTAATTTTTAAAAAATATTGCCTGAATCTGGGTAATATTAAAGAAAGTACTTTTTTTGTTTCATGGAAAAGTCATTATCTGTCTGATAACATAGTTAGGAAAAAGCTTTTCTCCTTTCCACAAAAACCTGCAAGGACAAACTTCCATCACCACACGAAGAGAGAGAGAGTATGCATTTAGCTGTGGAGCAGCTGCTGAGTGAGACATGAATGGATCTGAAGAAAATGGTGTCCATTTGAACTGATGGAGCTCCACCAATCACTGGGAGACAAATGGGACTTGTTCACCACTTAAATCAGCACCATCCAGGCTCATCTGGTACCTCATTTGATTCACCAAACTATTCTGTGAACCAGTTACTCATAAGACCAGAGAACTACAGTACAGATGAACTGTCCAAAAACCTCTTCACATCACAGCAGCATCACTCATGACACATTTTCTGGCAGCTATCCTTAGAAAAGAACTTCTGGTGGTGATGTTTTAAAATTAAATTCATTTCTTAATTATTTTACATGTATCATTCTTTTATCATCTTGCAAATTTGTAGTGTTAAAATTTTATTTAGTAAAGAGAGGAGGTGGTTTGAATTCTGTCCCCACTTTCCTTGCCTTGTCATCCTCCCATAAGAGATCCTTATTCACACAAATCAATAATCTCCAGAATTGATCTGTGTTAATTTTGTCCGTCCTCTCTGTCTCCAGCCTTCACCTGCAACCTCTTTGTCTCTGTCTCGGCTTCTCTCCGTTTTGCATCCCCTTCTTTATCTCTGTTAGCAGGTCAGTGCAACGTGAGTTGATTCTGTAAGAAGAGGGTCCTGGAGCAATTTTTGGGCAGCAAGAAAACAAGTGAAATTGACAGTTCGTTGTCATCCTCCAGGTTAGGGTGCATTCATAAGTTTTCAGACTAAAGCCTTGTATGAAAGTCCTAATGTAATCAGAAATGGTCTGTGACAACACGTATCACAGCTGTAAACGATAGAATTACAACTCTCATCTTTCAGATTCTGCTCACTTTCCTTTCTCTTTTTCACTTTTCATCATCAACATTGTGTTACTAAACATGCAGAAAGCTGGAGGCTCTGACAGATCACAGTAATTTAATGATGCACATGATGATTCTAAGCATGCTAAACGTTTGTTTTACTGTTCAAATATTTTAGTACTTTATGTGTTTTTATTATATAACTTTACAGAGTCTGTCTTAAAAAAAAAAACAAAAACACCATCATCCTTTCCACAGTGATGAATACTGTATAGGTTGTGTAACCAGTGCAGCTGCATTAGGGTCCTCGGTTTGAGAGAGCTAATTTTCCAGTTACAAAATGTGTGTCCTGCATCATATTGAGGACATGTTAAAAAGCTGGAAAAGCTAAACAGTCAGCTCGTGCCTTTTCTGGATGATTCACAGTACCATTTACATTTGATAACTGCAGAACATTAGGGCGTTCAGCCCGACAGTGAGGTGAAGAGACACTTTCTGAAAGTTTTGCATATAGTATGTACAGTCAGTATGTAATATGGAATTGGGACAGAGCTCTTGTATGTGTGGTGCACATCATTATGGAAAAGGAGCAATTATGGTTAAAGCAAAGCAGGAAACAATAGGCTGACTATTCCCCGTCCTGGTTCAGGTAAGACAAACCAATTCTAGAAGTTATTAAGCCACACTAGGAAAAGGTGTTTATTTACTCTAAGTGAAAGAAATGCTATTACACCTGAGGAATGAACTGTGGAGTTTGGACATGTTCAACCAAAGTAGTCTGAGTGAAGTTAGCAAACACACAGTGAATCTGGAAATTCACTGCAGAAAAATTTCCCCTGGGAATTCTGACCATTTTCAGAATAAGTCCCGGAAAATAAACATCCGTCATCCAGTTCCAACAGCAGGTTGAGCATTTTTCCAAATCAAAAGTAATCAGAATCTACCCGTGCAGCAGTATGGCACAGGAGAGATAAATGGACTCACCATTCCAGCTTTAAAGAGGCGCAGAGCTTGGGATGTAGAGATAAATTGTTGAGTATTTTGCACAGTGCCAAACTCAGTGGATGAAAATTTTGAAGAATGTGGTGTCCATTCAACTGATGTTGTTAGTGAACTGGAGCTTCAATGCAAATGCTGATTAAAAGTGACATGCAGCTCAGTCAATGCAATAAAATGCTAGTTTTGATTCTCCAGTTTTGCAGGCTTATTAAAATATTTTGTGGTTACTCTTTTCAAAATAAAAAAAAGTAATTTTTGGTAAAAAGTTATAATAATTATTACAATCATAATTTAACTAAAACAAAAAAAAATACATCAAAAAACAAAATATTAATACACAAATAGTGTGGAGAAGCAATGAGATCATTTGGGATATTTTTTTTTAATATATATTATTTTTTTTTGATTGTGACTGTGAATATCAGTACAAGTATTTGCAGTTACGTCCAACACACTGTCTTGGGAAAATCAACAGTTTGTTGCAGTTCGTGCATGTGTGTACATCTGAGGTGGTTACACGTGTGAGCGGTGGCCCCTGGAAGCATTGCACTCAGGTCCATCTTAAGTACAGTATCTGGAGTCACTGCAGTTTCAGCACCACGGACAGTTCAGTGATGTTTTAGAGCTATGTAAATACAATAATATCTGCTGAATGACTCTCACAAGATTAGTTGTTATTAGAAAATGGTTGTCTGGAAAGGTATGGACTTGGACTGACATGTTTCTATGGCTTTTACTTTGTTAAATCCTGAGTGAACCTGTAAGAGCTTTAATTTAGTACCAGTGTTAAAGGTACTGAACATATTTTCAACAAATCCCATGAAAAGAACAAATCTGACAATGCATAAGACTGTTCTGCAGTCATTTCCAGCTATCTAACCCTGTGTTTAGCTCTCAACCCCAAGCTTATTTGTTCCACCTGAAGATGTAAATCAAAGATATACACTCACTGAGCACTTTATAAGGAACATCTGTACACCTGCTTTCATCTAGTGGAATCAATGCCACAAAATAACTGAGTCTGTGTGGCTGAGAGCAAATGGAGGCCCCACCCACTATTAGAATGGTGTTTCTAATAAAGTGCTTAGAGAGTGTGTACTTTCAGTAATTCAGTAATTTCCAGCAGCAGGACAGTGTATGTGGGACTGAGTCAAAATGATACTGAAAAAAATCTTTCTTCTTGGTATTTTGGATGGAATAAAAAAATAAATAAATAAATAAATAATAAATAAAATTAGAGACAAGGAAAAAAACCTCTGTACAAACTAAGAGTCTGTGGACACCTTGAGTGGCAAAAAAACAGGTTTAACATGAAAAACATTCATGACAAGATTTTGTTCAAGAACAATTAAAAATGCAAAGTTTTCAGAGAAATGTACAAGAGAAGTACACTGCGGCACTTGGCTGTGGAAACAAAGCTGCTGTGCAAAAAAACACTGGTGAAAGCTTAGAGTCCCAGTCTAGCTGGTAATACAGCAGAAAAAAAAGAGCACTGGAGGCCCACAGGGGACAAATGCTGAAGACACGGGGGTTCCCAGGGCAGTTGGCAAACTGGCTTACAGATGTAAGCCAGTTTCTGTTGTCATCTCCTTCCATCTATGGTCTGTTCCTGGGATCATCCAGTTAATTAGCAAGCCAAAAAATGAAACCCAGATCAAAGCACAGTGACAGTCCAAAAGAACCATCAAATTAGCTGGCAAAAGCTTCAAGACACAATCTAAAAATTGAGCCTGGGTCAGCGTTCCACCAGCCAGCTCTTTACTGTATATCTCATGTGTACCAGAGCTATCCAAACATCTTTGCATCCAGCTTCCTTTCAGAAGACAGACTGGCTGGAGTTAAACAGTTCAAACCTGACTACTAATGATCTGCAGCTGTTACCCCCAGACCTGCCAAACCAGGAGGGAGATACTATCTCTTCTACAGTCTGCTCATCCAGCCTTAATGAGGGACCTACAGTGTTCCTCATTCTAAAACTCAATGGTGTAGTTTAGCCCTGTGCTCTACAAATGACATTTATTTATTTATATTCTACTAAATGGTTGTGCCAAATGTTTCTGGAGGAAATGTGATCACTGCTTGGATTATGTTCACTAGAAAACTTCTTTCATGCCAGGAATTATGCTCATGTACCACACACAAGGAAATTGGTTGGGCTGGTTGGTTGAAACACAAAGAGCAGGACTTCGACAGAAACCACTGGAGTCTACATGTGTGGTTTAGGCTGTACACAACCAATTGTGGTTTAGGTTAAAGTGGTTATTATTAATATTTGTATAATGACACGATATAAAATGGCAATGTGAAAACAACATGAGGGATTACTCATAGGGATGATCTTTAAAAGCATAATCTGAATCTGCAGCTTCTTCACATTTATAATAAGTTTCAGCTCAAAGTTTCTGTCCCGGTTCACTTTCACCCTTCAGCATCATTTTTGGCCACAGCAGGCTGCTGTATTCAGGGACAAAGCTCCAAAAACCCACTGGCCAGAAACATGACTGCCAATGAATACTAATGTTGCTCTGCAGCTGCTGTAAACAATGGTTTGCTAAAGCATGTTACAGTCACCACCTGACGATGTACCTCCCCTTTCATGACAGATATTTACTCATTTATATCACTTTAAACTTTATCACTTTATCACCTTTAAAGGTGATGATATGACAATGGAAGGAAGACACTGCATGCAACATGTTTGTTAGATCGCAAAGTTTTAAAAATGCTGGGTTAGGGTTTCACTTTTTTTTTCTTTTTTGATAAATACTGAATGTAGACGTGTGCTTCTTTAGTAGAAAACTACATTATTAAATCCCATTACTCCCCTATTATTCAGCCTCTTTTCATAATTCTGGTCTTACTTTGCCATGCTAACTTTGCACACAGAGTCCGGCAAAGAAAACAGCATGAAACTCCTAAAGTCTTCCAAATACTGTACTGTACATGACTGAGGTTAAAAAATACTAGAATTTACCTTTAAATTTTCAGGCAGCCATATTGGAAGTTGTCCTGTCCTTCACTTCAAGATGGCTGAGAACAAGAGATTGCTTTCAAATTGTAGCTCTCATCTTAACAGCTAACTTTATGTGAGTCTTGATACACCTGATTTTGTCAGGCCCGTGTGACACATATTCAAAACCAATCATTGTGAGAACGGGTAAAATATCCCCAACAACTGCAAATGTTGAAACACATTTTGAAGCCAAACTATTTCTATTTCAAAGAGCAGGCTTGAGATTCCAACACTTGTCCTGTGTCTTGATGCATCATCATGCTACCTAGGTTACAAGACAGAGCAATTTCCAGCCGCTAGGTTTCTCATTTTCTACTATTTGCTCTTCAGCGTAAGGTCAGCATGCATCATGCAGTGAACCTTTGGAGAAGAGGAGATGATTTGTTGTCGACATTCTGTGGTTATTACCACCAGGCCAAGTTGTGTGATGTTCGGGGGGGGGGGAGAGTAGGAGAAAAAAGTGAGAGAGGGAGCGCAAGGGCAATAAAAAGGAGGAAACAGAGTGTATGAAATTGGACTCAAAGCTTTACAAGCCCCCTGAGAGAGGAAAGGGAAGAGACAGAAAGACAGAGAGAAAAGGAGGTCTTATTGAGTCAGATTAGGCATACTGAAAGAAACCCTTGTTAAAGAATAAAACCCACTGCCTTTGCAGGTTACACATCTTCCCCACTTATGTAAAAAAGTTCAGAAAAAGGGTTTTGTGCACCACATGGTCCTCACAGAGTAAAATATTCACATCACTGCACATCCAAACAACCACATGCTGTTGTAGTCTTGTGTAGTCTTAGTATTTACTACTGCTTTCATGAGGAATGTGAACTTAAAGTGAACTTGTACTAAAGAAAGATTTTTATCTCAGACTTTCTTTGGTTGTCACTGGTGGTAAATTATTATCAGGGAAACTGTTCAATGACCACGGAGTCAACAGCAACCACACAACACTATTAATGGTAATTGTTTAAGATCCAGACCTTTTTTAGGTGGCGACCTTCCAGTTTGAGAGGGCTGACCGAAGAGAATGATGTATATCTGGTTTTAGGTCTGGGCATAGTACTGTCTTTACTGCCACTAGATTTTTTTACATCATCTCAGCTGCACTGCTGCTGTCCTTGGTCTAAGTGAAACATTTGATAGTTAGATAGTGATAGTTGGTCACTCATCTACTTGACATGCTTTGTTCAGTTGGTCTTGTTGACACAGTCTGTTTCATCCTTTAGGATCCAAAAAGGCGCTCCACAGGGTGCTGTGCAGTATATATATTAATCATATCTATTCCCCTGTAACATATTCTAAAAATAAAATTTTTGTGCAGGTGATAATATTTTAAACACAGCTGGTCTAACAACAAGCTCAGCTGTACAGCTGAGGGTTTTCCAATGTTCATCCTGCTGTAAAATTCTGTCAGATTTTAATAAAATTCATCAGTCACAAATAAATCATAATGTCATGCCTATGTTTCTTGTAGCGAAGTCACTGAGGCAGCCAAAAGGATCAAGTCAAAGACTGCATCTGCTGTAGTTGTACTACAGGGAGAGTAAAAAGCTGGATGAACTGCCCACACAGCTTCACTTTGACTCTATTACATGCAGAGTTATAATTTGTTGAACAGTGCAAAAATGCACTAATTCAGAGAGTATGGCTAACTGATCCTTCTGAACATTCAATGCAAATACAAGCATTTTTAAGTAAAATAAACAGTCTGCTACAAACTTAATTACAGATCATGGAGCTGTATGTCCTGGGTGAATAGCGTCTTTTCAAAATAATGGAAACATACAGTAGTTATCCACAGACTTGTCAGGCTACCTTAAAAGTCAACTGTTCTTACAGCTGCAATTTACCTTAAAAGTAAAGCCATTTTTCTTACGATGCAATGATACCGGCTTGGCTACATTTCAAACATTCATATATTACCAACCTGCATAAAACAACTGGATTCTGCCTGTCAATTATACATTGCCCACTGAGGAAAGAGGATTTAATCATTTAACAACATATGTGGGAGACTTAACATCAATGTGGAAAATCTGGCCCACTGTTCCATCTCCTCCATGTATTATTTAAATATAAGTTACACAAGTGTGAGCTTTCCAGTCTCCTCCAGTAACCAATATCAGGGAGCTGACTGTGCAGTTGATCAATTGTTTTTTAACCTTTTTACCTTTCAACTAAAACAGAAGGTCTCACATCAGATCACAATGGACTCATATTGTTAAAATCCCACTTCTTGCTTCAGACACACTAGCTCTGCTAACAACAGTGTTTAAAGTCAGTTACGGGCCAGGTGCTGTAGGGCCATAATAATATAGAATCATTTCAAGTAGATCTCTCTCCACCTTCAAACCAGTCAAAACAATGCCTGAGAGACTTTAGCATTCAGGCATAAGAGTTAGAATCGTTACAGTTCAAAACTGTGGAGCCGATCTGGACAAACCGTTGGAAAACCTCTATTAACCCAATGAGCGAAAAATAAATAAAAAAAGGAAACCTGATCTGAAAGTGACCCAAGGATAATTAAACCCAATCAAAAATGCAGTCAACCTAAATAGAGAGAGAACACTAACACTGGCAGCAGCATGATGTGCCATCAATTAAGCAGCTGCAGGCAAAAAAAAAAAAAAAAAAACACAGCAATACAACAGGACCCTAACTGATTAAACATAAATCGGAAGAGATCGTGATCGTGGATCAGGTCTTAGTTAGTAGAAACTAAGTCACCCATGATGGTGTGCTCCATCTTAGCTTTTCTGGGGATTTTGTAACCAGTGAATTCTAGGATTGCATTTAAAAACAAGAACCAGAGGGAGCAATGAGGGTAAAACAGGACTAAACATCGACAGCTATGCTTATGGCTCTGTGAGGCTGGAATTAGACACAGTGGTGCTTGGAGCTAAAGGCTATTGTCAGCATGCTACATGCAAACAATGACAATGCTAGCATACTGATGTTAAGCAGGTGTAATTTTTTTAAGTTTAGAACACTGACAGGCTAAACTAAGATGAGAAGATGCTCAGATGGGTTCCCAAACCTTTGCCTTGTAGTATTTATTGAGAATGTTCCTTTAATTTTGTAGCTACCAAATGTCAACTTAATAACTTCCTGTACTAACTCTTCCTCTGGCGTGTTTGGCTATTACTTCAGGTGCATTACCACTGCCCTCTGGACTGAAGCCTGGTTGCAATCAGATTTGTTTACTGGCCAACACAGGCACATCTACTGTGTGTGACTAAGTGTAAATGAAAGTGTCTCAAATCTCATCTGGAGTTTGTCCTGATATGAGACACTTGAAAAGACAAGTGTAAATGAGCGCCAGAAGTCCCAGGCTGGATTCAAGTCAGGGAGTGAAAACTTGATAAAGTTTAAAATATTTAGATCTCATAGCTCAAAATTTTTTCTCCAACCAGAAAGCTGCCAGAAAACTTTCCAGGCTTTGGGTTATAGATTTCATGATTTTGACATGTGAAACAAGTGTGATGCTAAGTATCACAGTTATTTTTTTTTTTTTAATAGATGAGAAAACACTTCCTTGTGTCACAGAGAATTATATGCCTGAGGTTAGTTACAATCACCGGGATGAACCATCTGCTACATAACCATCACTGTAGGTTAAATGCATGGAAGCTTTATTAGCAGCATTATCGATGATTCAAATGACCTTTTAAGTTAAACTTTATTATTTCTACTAAATTAGATGCAATTATGAGATCAAGGTCAATTATCCCTTCCAGGATTTATATGTTTCACACCTTGTTACAGTGATGACCCAGACCAACATGAAAACATGCAGGAAGGTTAATGAAGATCTATTCTTTTTTTTTTTTTTTTTTAGTAATAATTTATCTTTGAAAAGCAGCCCAAATCTAATTGTCATTCCACTTCGAATGAATGTGCTGATTTCTGAGGTTTGCCACTGTGGCACAGCGTGATACAGGTTGCTCACACCCACTCGTACTGGTGTGAGGGCCACGCGCCAAAAAGGGTAATGAAGATACGGTGCCATCTGTCCTATATGTTGCTCGCCTGAAGCTTTACAGTAGAGGAGCTGGCTCAGAGCCCAGTGTGGGAGACCACTGTAATATTCCAGCGGAGCAACACAAAGATACACAATATGAAACATGCAAGTCAAACACAGTAATCACATTAGCTGTGCTTTTGAAAATTATTAGTGTTATACTTGTTACTGATTGGATTATCCATGAAAATATGCATTTAAAGTGGATGCCAATATGGGCACAAACTCTGTTTTGCCCTACTTGAAATGTTTTTGTTTTTTTTTTTTTCAAGCTAAGAGGCAATAAACACATGTGACTTTCTTGCACACTCCTCATGCCCCCAGAAAACAGCACAACATTTGGCATAGGGCCCTTGCTTGGGAGCTACTGGAGCACACCCACAGGAAGATGTGTGATGTGGAACGTCAGAGAGATTAATTCAATAATGGAAAATATGAGAGTTAATCAAGACACTGTAACCCAGTTTCTCCACTGGGCCTAATTACAGAAGCCTGCGGGGTGGCACCAGTCCAGATGACTATATCCTCAGGACTCATCTTCTCTGTCAGTAGACTTTACTCCTTAATCTATAAGGCCCATGCTCGTAGTTCATATAAAAGCATGCAAAGATATATGCATGATGTGTAACCCATGTTCCTCATCTCCCTCCTGATTAGAACAGTATGCATGGACCCAGCTGGCTTGTGAGCCTCAGTGCAGGATGTTCAGTGTGTGTATGTGATGGATCAAGCTGGCGGGATGGATAGATGAGTTGAGGCACTGATGTGTGTGATTCACGGAGAAAAGACACAAAGACAATAGATCAGAGGCTGGATCATTTCTCGTAATGTGCTATGAGCAACGCTGTCATGTTTGTCTATCAAGCATCTTTGCAATTCAAAGACGGATGGATAGTAAGCAGGCAGGCACTCATATTTAATCAGATGCTGTATGTCTGGAGTGTGATGCCACGTTGAATTGTCCCTCACTTTTTCCTGCTTAATGAATGTTTATATTGCAACAATATGAACGTAGATGACTTTGTGCTATATTTGTGCCATACTGAATTCATTACTGTATGTAGCATATTAAACATACTTGCTGCTGGGGTCAGTTAGATTTCACAGGGGGTTTGGACTTTAACAGTGAATATGTCAACATCATAATATGACAATAAATCCTAAATGTAGCCCATCTACCACCTGACTGAGTAGAAAGGGGCCCTCAGTTCTTTAGCCTTACTTAATTTTGGTAGAGTTATT
>JBBMJY010000002.1:3477944-3488541 GCA_037833715.1 Toxotes lorentzi | reverse complement strand
ACACACACACACACACACACACACACACACACACACACACACACACACACACACACACACACACACACACTTATTTGCAGGCTCTATGTGACAAGTGTCATATAGGCCAAGTCGTGAAAGGGCAGAGCAAGTGTGTGTGTGTGTGTGTTTGTATAGAGAAAATGGAGGGATACGGGGGACATTAAAAAAAGACGGAAAGATAGAAATTGCAAGAAGTAACAAAGAGGCACAAATGAAAAAGACAAAAGGCGGAAATATTGACCGAGGGTGAAATGAGGAGAAAGTGAAACGGGAGAACGAGGGAAAAAGAGATGGAAAAGAAAGAGAAATGGGGGCTGTAGGACAAGAGGGATGGGTCGGGTGGGTTGTAGAGAAAAAAACAACGGAAAGGAATAGAGGAATGCAGAGAAGAAGAGAGAGACAAAAATGCAGATGGGAGAATGAAAAAGAAATGAAAAAGCCAAGACAGAGAAGGAGGGAAAGGCAGAGAGAAGGTAATTATGAGAGATGAGGGATGATGAAAAGGCCAGCTTGGGACAATCTAATTGGAAAATCCTGCCTTTTTATTTCAAACTATTCATCATAATGAATTTAAAAAAAAAAAAAAAATCAAATCTACATGAAATTTCCTCAAAAAGATGAATAAGTCATATTCAGAGGCTCCTCAAATCCAAAATGGATGTCTGGAACAAATTTATTTAGCATGGCTGGGAATCAGATTTTCATTATGTACCCCCCATTAACATTTCATATAGGTGTAATGGAGAAAACACACTGGTATAGACATAGACTCAGGCACAGCTGTCTTCCTCCATTCTGTCCTCTTTCCTTCCTCCTCCCTACATGTTTTCTTGTTTTTGTTCCTCACATTTCTCCACTTTTACTCCTCTGGCATTGTCATGTAATTCCTCAGCTCTTGTTTTACTCTATATAACAAGACAACAAACACACCTCTGTCTTGTCTTTGCAGTGTATACCAGTGCACCTTGGTTAAGACATGTCTGTGTCTTTCTCCTTTACTTCTACCATATATTCTCTCATACTCTGTAGCACATCCAGATTTATTTCTCCTCCTCTCACTGTCGATATCTATTCAACTCTATTTGCGGTGCATGTGAATTCTTATACTTTTCCTAACACATCTATCATCCCAGGTGTCAGTAAGGCCAAAGAGGTTACAGAGACTGCCCTTGAGCTAAGGTAGTGAAACCCTCTGACCTCCCAGTGGTCAAAGCATCTCATCACATGCAGACTCTTAGATTATATGTATGCTGGGTCCTGCAGGCTATATTACGTGTAGAAGACAAGAAATAGTAAATGTGTCAACCGTGGTGAATGGAGAAACCTTCAGGGCCAATCAAAGTCTCCTACAGATGTACTGCACCTTTGCAGCACGCAAGTTTGAACATGGATGCGTGCTGCACCATGCGACCTGAGGTTTGCCAAAGGCACATCATGGCACTGTAACCAATGATTAGTGTATTTCTGATAAAGCTTGTTAGTATTAGTGAGATGCAGTCCATCAAAGTTTGCAGCGTACTGGAGGTTTTCATGACCAAGCCACGTTCTTACTTCCAAGTTACAGAATGTCGCAGTCTTTACCTATATGAACTGATTATCTGATATACCTTTTCAGAGATTTTTCCAGGAACTTTTTTTTTTAAGAACTCAGGAAACGAAGTTGTATTTGATGAAGACTTTGTAACAAAACCTTCTTGTTAGGTTCTGTTTTAAAGAGGACCCAGAAGCAGACCAGAGGCAGATGGCAGTTTAAAGTTGATTTAATGACAAACAACAGGTAAGTCCAAAAGTAGTCCGGTTAGTTGAGGAGTAGAGGCAGAGTGGCATGGCTGGCAGGTTTCTGGCTGGAGGAGTGATCTGGTTTCACAGGTGAGTATCTGGAGCAGAAAACAACAGAGCATGAGAGTCACTAGGACCGAACACGAGATTAGCACACAAGAGTTTCACAAGAAGACTGTTTGCACAGCAGCGAGAGGGTTACCACTGAAGGTTGAACAATCCAGCATCAAAGTGAAGCCCTGCTCCGGCTTTAAAGGAGTGATGACGGGAAATGAGGAACAGGTGTGTCAACCTCCGGCCAGCAGGAAACCACGCCTCTCCACTCTAAAAGGAAGGAACCTCCCACAGGAGGCAAAGGGAAAAACACCAAAGCACAAGCACACAAAGGGAACAGTCCAAACCCCATATACATAACACTTCTATTACTATTTATAGGAACAGAGCCCTGTAAATGGCAGCCAATCAGAGATCCCCCGTAGTGAGCCACCGGACAGAAGTGGAGGTTGAGTGGTGGTGAAAAGCTGAGATGTGGCAACAGCATTGTCAGCAGAGAGACAAAATAGGGAAGGTGGTTTAAATATCCTCCTGTTAAAATGGAAGCAAATCAAAAGAGACTTTTATGGTGTTTTTACAATCCATCAGCTGTAAATAACTAAGAAACTCATAATGACACTGTGATGTTGTCTCATCACATAAAACATTGATATCTCCCCAAAATCTTTTGCTTTCCTTTATCGGTCTAGTTTTATGTGATCGTCACTGCTCTTCAGACACAGAGGAAATACATCCAGGATTGTGCAAAAAATGACTTTTGGTTGCCAATCACCTGAGTTTAGCCCCTGGCACTCTCAGTTCTTGTAACTATGTGGTGGAAAATGGACCATAATGTAACATCAGTGAGATAAAAATGAATTCATCTATAGTGGATGAGGATTGTGAATGGGTTCAGGCATGGTTATTGAGTTCAGCTTCCACAGTAGGGAGCTAATTGATTTTTAAGGAACAGTTTTGAAATTTGAGATTTTTTTTCCCCTCATGGTAAAGATTCATCCCTTATGATACAGTAGTGTCCCAGCAGGAGGTAAATGTATGCCATTCATTCAGGATCTCATGTATTTTTAGAGAAAACATTATAGGCATTTTAGTTGGACTTATGTAACATTACAGTTGATAGTGAAGCTTGGAACTGGAGGTCCTGTATGCAGAGTTTCTGAGCAACAGCAGCAGCATGAGAATAACACAAGTTTGAAGAGAGAGAGAAATGAAAGTGTAGGTGAGAAAGAGGAGAGTTGTAGAATTTATTTATAATACTTCCTTGGACTCACTCCCTTAGTCTTTTGCTGTTGCTTGTCTTCCATCTCTATGATTTTATTCTGCAGATGTTTTCTTCCTCCAGCCTTCTTTCCTCTCTTCTCCCACCCAATCCCCTTCAACTTTCGATCCCTCCCAATCCTCTATACACCCTCAAACAGCACTTTCTGTTGTTTGGAGTTTGAATTGAGCAGCAGAGAGCCAGCAAAGCGCATCTGAAATAACAATGAGAGGTACTTGCAAGCATACGCAACCGGTTCAAATCCACTCCTCTGGCTGCCAGGGCAAGTGTGCACATATGTGCAAGGATTTTCCAAGCACAACAACAAAGGTCCATCTTAACAAGTCCCTCTCTCATATTTAGCCCAGACCAGTGTCAGAAGTTCTTAAGGAACGTCTAAGAAACCTGGGTCAGTCTCTTTAATAATGACAGATTCTCAGTTAATTTTCCCTCAAAAAACTTGGAACAAGTTGATTTACTTTGAAAAAAAGTTAAATCATCACCCATTTTACAGAGTTTGTGCTGCCAAAAAGAGTTCTTGAGACTTCACGCTGGAATAAGAGGCTCAGAGAGATGGATATGTTTTGCTGTGAAAGCTTCAAAGGGTTTAAAGCTATTGTTTCCTTTGTGTCTCACTGACTCTGCCTCAGAATTATCAAAAACTTTATGTAATTGTTGTTGCTGGCTTTGGAGAAATGGCTGGAGTACATGTGAGCATCCCCCTGCCTCACTCTTTTCTAGCTTTGCACTATTGGCAAGATGTATCACCTTGTTTCTTTCTTTTAGTTTTTCTTCTCTTCCCTTGCTTCACCCTGCTTCATATCACAGTGATCAAGTTTGTGTTGTTTCTCCTACAGGGGTCTGTGAAGAGGTTTCCCATCCCTCCTTAACAAGTGCTGAGGTACGAGATTCAGTTTCTCTGTCCCCTGGCTCTGCAATGATGTTGCCTCTCCTTCCTTACCCTTTTCTCTTTCCCTCTGTCTCATGTTTTTTTTCTTTTATTTTCTTCTCCTCTTCTCTCCTGCTCTTGACTTCCAGCTGATGCCGTTATGTATGCTGTGGGGAGTCTGCTGCACATTGTTGTGCCTCTGCCTCTTTTCAGCAAATATTTTGGCCTTTGAGCAAAGAGCATGAAACCCAGGGTTGAGCAGATGAGGAGAAGTGAAAAAGAAAAGAGGGGGAGATCAGGGTGATGGGTGGTGGAATAAAAAAAAAAAAAAAAAAGAAAACAGGGAAGAAATGCTCTTTTTCAGGTTTTAGAGGTAGGCTACTGAAATGAGAAGAGAAAAGAGTAGAAGAGAGGAATGGAGAAATCAGCTTTCTTCTTTTCCTGTGAATCACCATGTTAGGGTGCAGCAGCAGTGATTGATGCCAGCGATGTGGAGCGTACAGCGTAGCTCAGTGTATTCTCCTATTATGGTTTGTAGCAGCAGAGAACTGGGGCATGCAGGTTTAACACTGACCACATTTACCATCTTAGATCAGTGTGTTAGCATGCTAACCATTGCTAATTTGCACTAAACAGAGGTTGCAGGTACTTGGCCAACACCCAAAGTGTTTGACAAATTTTGGCCTGATGATGCATTCAGATGAAAAGTCATCAAAGTAATGACAGTTTATCTTGAGGGCATGTGAATGTTTCCTTTAAAATTTCATGGCAATCCATCCAGTAATTGTAGAGACATTTCTCTAAAAATCAAAGCCTAATGGTGGCACTGGAGGAAAAGTCAAGAGATCATTAAAGTCAATAGGATTCCTTTTCTGAGGAGCATGAATGTCTGTAAAATATGTTGTACCAATCCATCCAATAGTTGTTAAGATAGTTCAGTGAGTAACAAAGTGTGTAGGTGTACCGACCAGCCAACATTGCCATCCATAGAGCCATACTGTTGTCATGGCGAAAAAACATAAATTCCAACAGTGACCTTTACGTGGTAAAGTAATATAAGTTTAGTTGTTTTACTTGTTTTACTTATAACTGGGGTCAATAGGAGCTCACTATCATGCCCCGTCAATATCATGTCTTCTACGTGGGAAATAGTATGATTCTGCTATATGTATATAGTTGTGATAACTGCTGTTACTTTTCAGAATCATAATAATCATAATCACCGTGACATTTTCATGAACATCTGTGTTGGAATCTATTCAAAATGTAATATATCAAATTTCAGAGCTCCCACAGTCAAATACCAGTTTCATCTAAAAATACAGACAAGAGGAACACACTCATGTTTCACTGCTTGACATCTCTTGATAAAGAGTATCATGAAATGACCCTTGACAACACACCATGAGGTCAAGCGTGAGAGAGAGAGAGAGAGGGAGGAGGTGTTGGAATGTCTCCCTCTCTTTCCTCTTTCTGTTCGATAAAGAGAGTCAAGGAAATGGGAAATGACCTTCTACAGTCAAACCAACCTGTCAGCAGTCTGTCTAATGGGCTGTCCGTAGGCATCAACAGCAGATCAAGAACCATGAAAAATACATTTAAAAAGTTCATCTATGCAGCCCACTGTTACAAGGGGCCTCAAAGCCAGTGCTTCAAAAACTTCTCATTTGCCATACGACTTAGAAATCGCCTTGGACTTTGCAAGCTTTTGAGCAGAGTCGTGCAAGTTACAATATTTATTTTTATTTTTATTTTTTTAATGTGTGGATCTCTGAGCTTGCAGCCTTTATTTTGATGGTGTATGTCAGAGGTTTTCTGTGAGCTGCACCTCCCCAGGAACAGAAAGGAGAGTCAAGGGGAGAGAGACATCAGGCCTTAATATTACCTAAGGTGGAAGGACACGCTGGTGCTCTAAAAAAACAGCGGAAGGTTAGTTTGCCTTATCAACACGTTTAGCAGCTGGAGTTGCAGCAGTGGCTGTGATACACAGCACATTTTAATAGTGCCAGTTTGCCAAAATAAATAGAGGGTTAAACAACGGGCTCCAGTTGTTGCCCAGGGCAACCCCTAGTGTAGGTGATCACTTTATTGACTAGTTATTTATAAATTAATTTCACATTTTCATAAAGATAGATTAACAGTGAAGATGTGTAGTCATTCAAGAGCTGAGATCAGTGCATCTGAAAAGACAGCTGATCACATATGCTGAGCAATTCTAACAACAAATCAATAACAAATACGTTAATTCTTTTATCTTCAGAAACTGAGTTTCTTACATTTTCAGACATACATTTTGGCATCTCCTTTACAAATCATAAATATTCATTGACAAGCACAATTTATGTTTTGTAATAGTGTGATATATTCAGTGAATATACTTGGAAACATGAGATTCAACAGCAACACAATGTTTCAAAGTTTGAGCCCACATTTGTCAAAGCTTCAGTCATTATTATAGCTCCATACATAAGGGATCACACATGGAACTGTCTAATTATGGTGCTGTCTCCCTAACCACCAGGCTAATCTGATGTCTGATGCATTAAACATGGAAATGAATATAGCAGAGCCACTGAAAGAAAGTCGGAGCACCAATTTCTGGAAACACTTTCCATGTGTCTGTAAATGTCTGTGACTGTGAGTGTGTATAAGCATGTCTGGGCCACTAAAGGTTATATTTACCATTTGTCTGGGTTTCGGGAGAGGCGGAGGGCAACAGGGGACAACGACATGGACCACTAGAATTCTGATGACGATCGTGGACAATCAAACACAGATGCACGCACACGCATAACACACATTCACATGCAACAAAAAAGGTGTTTATAGGGGATTTAATCAAATGTCAGAGCTGCAGCCGTTACTCTGTGAATGCAGAGTATAAGAAGCTTGGAAAGAATGGGAATGATTAGGAATGAATGGAAGATGAAGGTGGATCAATTGGAATGAATGTGTGTTGGATGGGAATCAATGGGGATGAATGGAGATGCATGAGGACGTGTCCCCATTTTAACGTCACAACAGTTGGCTGCCTACAAAAGAATCAGTGAGTGGGTTTGAATCATAATCAGTTTCATTAAATGGAATTTTTAAAGGGGTTTTACGTCATCTATGACTGTTAAAGACCTCTATCAACAACCTTTGGGAACTGCAACAACATTGCAATACAGACTACTCACAATGCCATCCCCTACACTGGTATATGTCTTTGTATTTGTGAGCCAAAAGGTGACTTAAAAAAAAAACAAAAACAAAACAGACACATCAATATCTAATGAGATAATTGATAAGTCATTGGTATTAACTGACAACCCTATCACCTCAATGTTTTAGCTTTACAAGCTGTGACTTTACTGTTTTGGATCACTCTCACTGCTTATCAGCCTCATTTCAAACTGCAGCTGGCAGCTGTTTTTAGTAAAAAGAAGAAGAAAAAAGTCATTTTTTGTGACAAACCCCCAGAAAATCTTCATCAAACTGAGCTTCTCAGCCTCTTTTAGCTCAAACAAATAGGTGATTCTTTGCTAACGTCAGAACAACTTTATAAGACATCTGACAGATTTTCTCATGCCGCCCAACTGCACAAAAGTATAATTAGTGCAGCTTTAAAATGCAAATACAGGGTTCACAGGAAGTTGTGACTCAGCATAAACATTGTTTTGTAGCTGCAGAAACTTTGAAAAAGGAACAGATTGTCGTAATTTGGGGATTCAACTGGATTTTGTTATTGATTTATTACATGTAGTGAATACATATGAATATGTTCACTGATCAGCCACAACTTTAAAACCAGTTAACTGTGTGCAGTGTCCCCACCAAGTGTGTAAATTTACACAATTTAGCCACAGCATTTAAACTAGTGGTGAAAGCTGTGAACTAAGCTTCACAACACTCAAAGGTAAGAAGGTCAGTAACAGACATGTGATGCTGAGTCAAAAGAACATTGGGTAATTTTCTCCTGTGGTAGATTTTACCACAGAACTCACACCATGACTCAGGTAACTCAGTCTGAATCCCTCATTAATCATTAACCTAATCGGATTTGCATATATAACGGCTTTGGATCAAACGGTTGTTAATACATGTGCCGTCCCAAACATCCAGAGATCCAGAGAAACATGCTTTGTGTTAACGATCATAAGTGATCACTGACCATCAATCTAATCTGGTCAGTTTACAGAATCCCACTCTTGAGTCCTGCGATGATAAATGTGGCAGCCAAAATGTCAACTGAAGGAGAAGACACTTACCAGAGGCATGAAATCAATGAAGTGTCTTCAGAGTGTCCAGCGCAGCAGTTCTCACAACTCAAAATTCACAGCCTCTGTCTTTGAAAACCATAAACTGAGATGGAAATCTTTGTTTTACCAGGGATTCAAGTCTAACCCCCAACAGGAGTACATATCAGTATCTTAAAAACACAGTGTCCACATGCCTCCCAGGTTGGACTATTGTACCAGTCTTTCTTTGGCTCATTCAGAATGCTGCTGTTAGCCTCCCTATAATGAAGAACTTGAAGCCCCACACTAACTTTAAGCTCTTATTTTCACACTTGATAAACTTGTATGCATGTTGTATTAGTGGACATAGATAAAATACAGATATTTAAGTCAAAATGAAAAACAATTCTTGACACAAACAGGCACTAAAAGTTTACTAAAACCTTTTTTCTTTGATACAGCTGCCTATTAGAGTTCTATTA
This sequence comes from Toxotes lorentzi, assembly GCA_037833715.1. Taxonomy (NCBI): domain Eukaryota; kingdom Metazoa; phylum Chordata; class Actinopteri; family Toxotidae; genus Toxotes; species Toxotes lorentzi. The sequence continues at coordinate 3,479,838 of JBBMJY010000002.1, read as the reverse complement.
GGGTTAGCAGTTCATGTTAACTTTACACTCAACATTAACTTTGCTCTGAAATTGAAACTTGTTAACGGCTGGCACAGCAGCACTCAGCACTGTGTTTGTCCTGCAGTGTACAAATGCAGCTGGAGACCCTGCAAAGAAGTACCAGGGAGATGGAATAACTGTTGTCTATCAAGAAAAAAGTTCCCCCCAAAAATCATAAATTTAAGTTTTGGGTGGGTTGAATGAATGAAACACATTAGTGTTAATCAGAGGGTTCTTGAGGTGCTGGGAGGTGGATTTTTTTCCCCCTCCGGCTCTGTACTTAACCCACAGACATGGAATAACAATAATTGTATCTCACTCTTGAAAAGAAAGTAAATAAGCTTGTTAGGTGCTGCTTCATTCAAACTGATTCATAATTAAAATTCAAATAGTCCTGCCTCTTTTACTTCCTGTGTTTCAAAACCACAGCCTCTCAGTCATGATGTCACTTCTTTAAATGTTAGGCTTTCTTATTAAGAAGCCATTATCAGTGACTATACTCCACCATCTTCTTATTTTTTTGCTGTCAAACTGTGATAATATAGTCTGTGTATTGAACCCCATCACACTCACACATACACATGTACAGTATATAGTGTTAAGATCTGAGGACGTCCTAATGCAGATCATATCTTGACAGAATTCAATTTCCCATCCGAAATGAAATCCCTTTGCAGGACTTAATTGCTCTGAATTTGATAGCCTCACGTGAAGTGGTAGCTGCTGTGGCATGTACATTCCCTCACTGATGTCTTATTCTGCTGTAATATGAACTTTATGGATGCTAAAAAAAGAAAAGCCATACAATACACACACACACACACACAGAGAGAGAGAGAGAGAGAGAGAGAGAGAGAGAGACGTGGAGCAGCTAAAGTCCTATTAGCGTTCTGTTGAGATTACAGGCAGAAAAGCTGTGTGTTTGGCTGAGGCTGTAGTCAAATTAAAACTCTGCCATGGAGAAGGAGAGAGAGAGAGACGATGGGGAGAAAATGGAGCGGGACAGAACAAATCAGCCTGGAAAGGATTAGCCAAAATGACAATGTCAAAGGGTGGAAAGACACAGAGGTGTAAAGGCAGACGTCCCACTGCTGCTCGTGACTCATCCAGGCAAGAGACAGCAGCTTTAAAGTCACCACAAATTCATCATCTAATGCAACCCAACTCAAAAGTGATAGGCTGCATCTTGCATTGGACGGCAACAGATTATTAAGGGTTAATGACAATTGTGTCCAACTCAGCACATCCCAAGGACACTTCCTCTCAAGCATTTAATGAGGTGTTGTAATTAGTTTCCCATTCGGTCTTAAAATCTTCATTTACTTAATTAAAACAAGGGGAAAATAAATCTGTTAGTGAGGTGAGAAAACTTTACTCGTTTCCAATACAAATCAAGCTATTTGAACAATTTGCTTGAGGGAGGTGTTATTTGATTTCCTCAGTACTGAGGTGATCAGTGATGTTCTGCTTTGTTTCATTATAGTGAGGCTAATTTAATCTGTATGCTTCAATCTGTAATCTATTTACTAATCTGTGTAATCTATAGACAAATCTATTATATACTGCATTGTATCCATAAAAGCAATGCAATGTGTTTCAAATTAGGAAAATTATACTGAGCAACAACCACAGACATTTAATTTAAAAAATTATATGAAGTAAAAAAACAAACAAACAAAAGAGAGATATCAGTTGCAGAAAGTTAATGATGCGATTGCAGAGCATTGGCGTGTTGAATTTAGTTAAACCAGCAGACATCTTGGTCCACAACTAACAGGCCATGGTAAAGGCTGAATATATGCTGGTACATCAATGCTAGGGAAGCAGGGAGAAACATATATTTATTTTCACTAAGCAATCAGTATAATTATAA
>JBBMJY010000002.1:3464218-3477844 GCA_037833715.1 Toxotes lorentzi | reverse complement strand
TATATAGTGTGTAAAATCTGTGAGGGTGGACCCTAAAAAAGTTTATTAAATTAGTATGTGTAATTATTTACACGTGGTAACTGTACACACAACCACACACCATAAACCCAGTTACAGGGCAAAACACATGACAAGGATGTAACTTTATCTTTAAGACAAACAATGTGAAGCATGAACTCAAAACTCAAAAGATACCTTTGCTGACTTGATTGTAGAATACAGTGTAATTTAAGCTTTCTGGTAACATGATGGTCATACTTTATAAATGTCAACCAGACATTCATTCTACATTACCAGAGAAAGTGATTATGGTTTTCAAACACCGTAATCATACACATTTTGATTGAAGGCAGTTTCCCTTTTTGGCTTTATTCAGCTTTAGGTAAATGAAATTCACAATGACATCTGCATAAATATACGCATCTGATGGTGACCTGCATATTTTGAAGTCTGAATAAAGCTTCATACATGGCAGACTTCTGTGACTCTGTCACATCCAGCTGGCCTCTTCAAGTTCCTGCTTTGCTCAGTATATTGAACCATCTTCACTGATGCTTTTGACAGTGGTGTGGCTGTGACCAGTCGTTAAAACTGAAGTAAATAAACTTTGGTCACATAGTTTAATTTCCCAGATTGATCCACCCCGCTTTGAGTATTAAATAGCTTGAGTAATTGAAAACACCTGTCTGTGTGTGTGCGTGCTGGGACATTTAAGACATCTGTGATTGTAGCTACAATTTGCATCATCTGTTCAACTGGAGTCTAAATGAGTTTTCATAGCTTTTTAATGTGAGATTTTACAACATTGCGTCGCACTGAGAACATTTAGTAGTTGTTTGCCTTGATGATAAACTCTCATTCCTCATCTATTACTGAGACACCCATAAACAAGAAATACATTCAGTCCCATCTGCTCTGCAGCAGAGTTGCTCAGCAGCCAACAATAGGAAACTTTGTGCTGGCCAAATCCCCGGTGAAAGCCTGTATGTGCAGTTTCAGGTTTATTTGCTGCAAAACAAGAATGCTCATTCAGCAAAACACACCGAGATAGATCAGGTAAGCTTTTGCATGTCTGTTATTATAACGAAGCAACAGACATCATATTTCACAAAGTGCCTTATGCTGTGGTTTGGTGTAATCAGGCAGAAGTATTCCCATTACTTGTCATGGATTACCCATTTACACGCAGCGCTGCGTGTGCCCTCTGGGCTTTCCCCATAAAGATCTCTGTTTCACAAGACAACAGTGCTTAATAAGGGTGAGGGAGGTGGGGGGTGGGGGGTTTGGGTGTTTTCTTAAAGTGTGTCACCTCCAGGCTTTGCTGTTGGGGATTTCAAAATGAGACAGAAAGAAGCATTATATGTTCAGAGAAGAAACCTTGTATCTCCAGAAAATTCAGGTTTTCCACACACAGGTTAAATATCTCATTCCCTCCTATGTGCACTGTAATGTAACACACAGCACTTTTTTAATCTGTTATCAATATTTGCTTGCTCCCAGGGTCATGGAGCATTGTCTGCTCATGGAAAACAGAAATATTAAATTTGGGTGTTTACAGTGGTCATATATATTATAGTGCCTCAGGCTTTCCGATATATAATTCTCAACTTTTCTCAGCAGTTAAGCAGAAATGAATGCTGCTGATTCAGAGAGATGATGTTTGTGAGAGAATTATTTGGCATCTGCACGTTAAGATATTATATGTGTGTGTGTGTGTGTGTGTGTGTGTGTGTGTGTGTGTGTGTGTGTGTGTGTGTGTGTGTGTGTGTGTGTGTGTTAATATGCTGGTGCTTGTGTGTGTGTCAGCCAATTGAGTTTGAGCTGCTTTACAATGCTGATCCCTACCTGAGTAATGAATTTCTTAATGTATGTTTGAGCCGTGGGTTTCCAACAAATTATCCACAGTAGGCACAAACACAGACAATGCCTTAACGAGTCAGCAGCTGAATGACTATAAATCAGCTATTTTCTATGCAGAGCATTGTGGGAGCTGCTTATAATCTCAAAATACCTCACAGACAATAAATAAATAAATAAACAAATAACAGGACGAGAAAATTCTAAAAGCAATGCTGGTGTTGTTTTTATTAAACTATCAGCTTCCTCCATTCAGTCTCACTGATTTATAGGTTAATTACTGTGTTACTATTAAAGGTGAATATCAAAATGTCTGGGTGTGCCTGAGCGAATGCTGGTGCAGTTACAGCTGATTTACATCTCAGTGTGTGCACCTGACATCATGTGTCATAACTGCTGCTGTGTTCATGTGAGCTTAGTTTACATTTACACTTACTGCATTAAAGTAACTGTCATTGCGCCATGAAAGGAAATCAGATACACATGAAAACCAATCAACATTCAGCACAAATGAAGAACACGGTTAAGACAAAATCCAATCTGACAAAATCCACGACACTGTTTCAGCAGCAAGATGTTAACATACACCCAGACTATGGAGAGATGGACTCGCAAACCTCTTACATCGTTTCATACATAGGAGGCCTTTCGGCCGGACATCTTCTCGTGTCTGAGGGAACATTTCAGTTTTAACTTAATCCATCCAGCAGACTTTGACGTCAAAAAACACTGTTTACATCCTGTCTCCAACAGTTAGGTTGTAAGGTGTCCTCTAAAAATGACCACGCTCTGTCCCTAATCTGAAAAAAGACAGTGGTTTGTCATCAGGGGACCTAAAATTTGGAAAAGCTCAAGGTCAGGTTTTTTTTACATTTCCAGCCGTGACAGCGCGGCTGGTATTGTTTTCAGCGTGTGAGTCTGTGTGTGTATGTGTGTGTTTCATCATGGCAAAATGTAGTCCTGGACACTACAATGGACAGTCCATCATAGTCTGTCCATCTGAGTTTGTCACCACAGTAACATCACAACCATGCACAATGCAGCCATGAAACCTTACAGGTGTGTAGTTAAGCTCAAAATGAAGCTTGGGTTCATAGATGGGTGTCATCCAACCCATGAATACTGAGTACCCTAATGTAATAATAATAATGTAATAATGAGCAATCATGGGTCAGATTGTGAGCATGTTGATGGAAATCAGGGCTGGTGTGATCCCATCACCAGACAGACTCTAGTCTTATGTTTTCTTATTCTTTTGTTTTTAAAGACAGTTTTAGGAACTTTAAGAACAACCAGACAAATACATTTATTATTATTAAACACTGTTTTTTTTTTAGTTCCTATAAAACATTACAACACAAAAATAAATCATTTTTCATCACTGATGAAGTGGCTTGAATTATTTTGAAATTTAGATACAGACATGAATTTATTATTGTGCAGACTGCTGAATATAAATTTACTTGATGTAAGCTGGAGATAAAATGCATTTGCTGTTTCACCAAGAGAAACATGTCATGCATCCAGAAATAATGTGAAAACAAACACTATGTGTTACTTGTTCAACTGATATGTGCAGATTGGATCGAAGGAAAAACTCCTGACTGCACTTGAAAGCATCCAAAAGTGAATATCTACAGTATAGCTGGAGCTTCAACTTCAATGAGCCTGAGAGGTTTGACAGTGTGGCACAGATGCTGTTCAGTGACAGACACCTTCGTAACCAGTTCAGGGTGAAAGGCTTGCTGCTGCGTACATGAGATTTCCACTCATTTTCTACATTACCGAGACCATTTCTTTGTGCTTGACACTCAGGTTTCCAAAGCAGGAGGCAAATTGAAAGTTGAAAGCTATCTTCTTTTTATAGTTAAGAACTCCCAGAAGATTGCCTGCAGCAGTATTTCTAACACCTCGATGAATAATTGGATTTATCTGTGATTGAAATCAATTCAGCTCAGTTCAATCCAAAACATTTACTTAGGCAATGGTAACATTTAGAAAGCAAGTTTGAAATATGAATTTAAACGCAAAGAAATTAAATCTGATGTGGTGTACTACCTCGAGAAACAATATTTATATATTTTGGGACTTTTTATTGTTCCCGTTACATAGCTTTTGTTCCTAACTTTGTTCTTAGGACTATAACTTTCCTTAGCCTACTCAAGTAACTTTTGAGCCCTGTGCCTGCCAGCATAATTACAGACAGTGTGACTAAGTGATTTAATTCAAAGTGCACTCATAATTAATTAACCAAATGATAATACTTCTACCAGGAGAGAAAGTTTTTTAAGAGTCTTCTCCAACTCTGGTCTTTTGTTTTTTGCCTGACTGCTAGCAGCGGTTTCCTTTGCTTTGTGGATTGTTTCAGGACACCTTGATTTGCATAGCCCAGACTCAATTTTTAATTCACGAGGCTCAAAATGAACTATGTATGCTAATCACAATTGCAGGTACATATTTGAGGACTCCCTTTGAAGTTTCAGAGACCACACTGTCACAGTATCACAGAAACACCAAAACTCGAGAAGCCTCTTGGAGCTAAGCAGAAATTTTAGACACTTCCAAAACGATGTAGAAATAAAGACCTCTGACCTGACACATATAACAACATCAGCCTCGTTCCAGTTCCAGTTCAACACAAAACCTTTTTAAAGAAATAATCTGTATGTTTCTCTTCAAACATTTTCACTCCATCTTCATTCCTCACCTCTGATTTTCATAACTACCTGGACTTAGGCTGATTTTTTTTTTTGTTATATTTATCTTTAATTTGTTCCCAAAAACTTGATAAGAAATGTTCTTGAAATGTGAAGACCACTGACTTGTTTACACACACATGAAAGCCTTTGTGAACCACAAATTCAAAAGAGCAATTTTCAAGCACCGCTTACACACAGATAGTAAATGGTGCCAGAAATGACTGTCACTCACAAATTGCAGATAAATTTAGGGCTGCAGCTAGTCACAGAACAGTGACAAATGCTCATCACAATTTCCTGAGGCCTAAGGTGACATCTTCAAATGTCAGTCCAAAGTCCAAAACCAGTGTTCATTTTAAAAAGAAATGAAGCGGAGGAAATCAGCAAATCCTCACAATGAAGACGCTGGAACAAAGCAATATTTGACAAGTTTGCTCGATAAATCAATGAACCTATTAATCGCCGCAGCTCTGGGTAAATTTTCGATCTACAGTCTTCATGCACACTCATGCATGGATCCTAAGTATGGTGGTTTTTAGATCAGTTAAATGTTTCAGAGAAAAAGGTATGTTTACGATAGCCACAAAGTAAAGGTACGCTAATTTCCATGACAACAGTGTCGCCCACTCTGATCATTATCACCATCATCATAACTACCTTGTGACAACGGTAGTGCCCATGTGTATTTTAGAATGGGGTTGTACAAACGGGTGACAAATCAAAGTAAATAAATAAAATAAATAAAGTAAAATAAACTGTGGTGTGTGGAACAGGAAGGACACATATCCTCGTTCTTATGGGAACTATAGTCTACAGCTTCATCCCTGGCATGCTGTGACACATTTTTAGTCTTAGCTCTGTTGTAGACTCTATATCTACATGCTCTGAAGCAGTTCTTCCTTTGTTGGTGTCTCTGTAGCTGCAAGAAGGCCAAATCTCCTTGGATCATCTGCCCTGAGGGTGGTCCTTGTTAGCACTCCCTTCCCTGACCCCAAACATTTCCCCAAGATGGCTCTCTGTAGGTCAGAGACGTAAGTGTAGGTTTTGTGGCTCTTAATGCTTAATAGTGTACAGGCTATACCTCTGCGACTTTCAGCTGTATACCTTCTGATATCCTGGGAAACAACAAGTATAAAGCCAATATCACATCAGCAAGTCATGCAAAGCCCCCCACTGTAGCACAAACACAAACACTGGACAGTCTGTGTAACAGACACAACAAGCATTTGCATAGTTCTGCCTCCATACACTGAAAGAGAGAAGCAAAGGCGTTTGCAAACATCAGCAAATGGTTGTGAAAGGTCTCCAGATCAGATATTGTCCTAGGTTATAACAAAAATCTTAAGTTATCATGTCAGCTTGTCTTCATGATGACCTCAGTGAAGTGCTGGAGAACCTTTCTGCATCCAGGTCTTCTGATGGTCGTTCACACAGCCCGCTGTCACATGATGCTTGATGGGGAACACCCCACCATACCCTCTGACACCAGAAACACATATTACATTACATTCTGTCATTAAGGGGCAGCCACTAGCTTCTTGCTAAAGTTTAAATAAAGTAGACAAAGTGTGCAGGTGCATGCAGATGTGTAGGTCTATTAATGAACACGACAAAAAATGACAACGTGCTGGATTGTTTTCAAACAAAATTGATCTACAGAAGACCCTGTCAAACTAATGCACCAGTAAAATACACAGCTTCGTACTGCAGAATGATGCTATTGCAAGAGACTTTCTACCTTTAGATAATACAAAAAGGGTCACAAATTCTAGTTAAACAGCAGAAACCACAGATTCCACAACTCACAGATGTCAAAATTTGTGACCCTATCAAAATACTATGGTATCAGTGTTGTTTAGAAACACCCATCAAAATAAATGCAAAAAGTGAAATAAAAACAATTGCAGCAGCTGAAAATCCTAATGAGGTCACAGAATCTGTCCATGGTTCAGGACAACCTCGGACAACAGCTAAGCTAAACCAAACTGGACCTGAGAGAGCGACCAGGAGAAATGCATCGTCAGCCCACTTTGATCATGCAGCAGCCCACATCCCAGGGTGGACATTAAGGTTTTTGAGTAAACAGAGAGACATAACAGATACTCATTTCCTCAAAATGACCAACAATGCCAGTTAGCTTCCTAATGCTACATAAAACTACTAGTCCTGGAGAGTCCCAGGCTCTTGTTCAGAAACAGTAACAAAATAAAGATACATTTCAACAGTACTGAGACGATGGTCCATTATTTAGGTAGAGTAAATGTGATAGCTACATAACCTTCTCCAGCGATTTTATAAATACCAACCTGCCTAAGAGCAGTGAGGCGTCATCCTGTTCACTATCAAAAACGTGTGGTGTAGAAAAGCCACACCAACTGTTACTCAGGTTTGTCCTCACCTTTATTTGCTTTTATGTTTAGACTGTAATCCTTCCTCTGAACGCCAAGTTACTTTTTTATGTGGAGCATCAGAAACATTGGTCAGCACTGGTGCATCAGGGCTGGAATGTCACCACTGACATTCAGTGATGACAAATGATCTCATTTTGCACTTCCCTCCATGTAAATGGAGAATAAAAAAAGACAGACAGACAGCAAAGAGAAGAATCTGAAAGCTACATATTTATCCATGTTAATGTGATAGCAGTCTTAGTATTCCTTGCCTTTATTGGCACATCACTACATTTCTTGGTGATGCTGATGTCACCAACTACTGATCAGTGAAGCAGCTGTGATACTGTGTATCATGTCACCACGTGGACCTTGTGCTCATGCACAAGATGTTAACACAACTGGGACCCGCTAATTAAAAACATTGTTCCATAGCACCACAAGTGGTTAAAAACACCACAGGGTATCTTTAAATTGGTTGTGAGAGCCAGTGGATGCAGAACTCCTAGAGATGCTGGGCACTGAAGGGTGACTGAACAGTCAGCTGCTGCTGATAACATATGTTTTCTTGTGTTGTGGTAAAACAATTCACCAGTTGGAATCAGTAATTCATCAGTTTGTGAGTGTTATGGGCCAATTAAAAGAACATTTTGGAAATCACTACCCAAGAATTGGACCAACAAGAAACCATCAAGATGATTGGCCAGAAGCCCTAAAATCTACGAATCTAAAAATAAAATCCATGGGGTGGAGGTCTTGCTGGGTTGGGAGTGCAGTGATGTTGTTGCTCTGCAGGTAATCACTCCCAGTCCTATGTTCCCCTTTTACTTTTGCTATGTTTCCTTGATGTCCACATGGTAGCACATGTAGGAGGGAGGCACCTTGTGGCTGTCAGGGCAAAAGGACAGAGGTTTGAAACTCCTTTGAACTGTGACTTGTAAATTCATTTGTAGTGCACTTCTGTGATGTGCACATGCTCTGTAGTCAGGCTCAGAGACACGGAGGAGGGCCTTTGTAGGCTCAGTGTGTGATTGAAGACCACCAGAGGTCCATGTTTTGAGACCTGCAGGGCTCGGCCCCCCCAAGCTGCTTGTATGATCGTCTCGCCTTTAAACAAGGCTGTGCTTCTGTCTCTCACTCTGCCCATCTGCCTCTCATTCTGGTACACGTTCCCTCACTTGTCTTTCTGACATTGTCTAGAAACATCAACAGCTGGATGTTTGGTCTTTGCTCTTACTCATTCTGACACACATGCTCCTCTGTCTGAGTCTGAATCCATTCTAACTGCGTCTTCTCTCACAGGCAGGCAGAGGCCCTGACACTGGATATATGCTGTAACACCAGTGGACTTCAACATCTCTCAGATAGCTCATAAAAAAGTCTGTTCCGTACGTGTTAAGCCTCTTAAAATACCAGAACTGATCAAAAGAATGCAGACAGCACAAACTGTGCTCACATTCTTTGCATTAGAAACTGAGTTGAGACAAAGTGAGAACTGCAAAGTACAACTTATCTACATGCAAGCAATGCAAGGCTGCATGGAGAAACACTTTGCTGGCTTTCAAACTGCCTTGAAAGTGTATCACAGCCTAATGAGTCACTGAACAGTGATATGATATGGCTGTCTTACAAATCCTTCCTCCCTGCACACTGTGATCCAGCGTGTAGGGGTTTGAGCTATTATTTTGTTCAATCGTATTCTGCCCAAGGCTTGAGCTGTAACACTGGCCGGAGAATACATTCAAGAAACATCAGCCTCTGGACTGGGTGAAGGTTGTTATGTCAGAAAAGAGAAACTACAAAAATTAAGATCTCTGCCATTATTCAGCTGGTTCCCATTTTATCACTCCAGTATTTTCGCATGATGAAAACAAATGATGATTTTTGGGAAAATGTTGCTACATATAAATGAAAACATGACTATAAACAGTATATTTTAACAGCTTTGGTAATATGATTATGTTTCCATTAGAGCACTAAATTGTTAAAATCTTTGCTGAGTGTTGTGAGAGATATTCATGTTCTCCACAGCATGAATCATAGTAACTTTGGTGACCCCCTTACTTTTTATCAAGCTCCATCATCAGGTTAAAAATTACATTTCTCCAAAACTCTGGTTCATAACCAAATACCTGCTACACTAACGACAACATCATTAGTCTCATTGTTATTGTGAGCATGTTAGCATGCTAACAGAGCTCAAAGCATCATTGTGGTTAAGTACAGCTGAGGAAAGGTGTTGATTTGTGTGATCTTTTAATTAGTTGATTATTACAGTGTCACAGAGCTGCTAACATTGCTGTTGACTGTTAGTTTTGTTTTTCATGTAATTGTGTGTAACTGTGACTCAGAGCCTGTGCCAGTGCATCCTTCATCTTTATTCAAGTTAAAATGAAAGGAAGGTTTAAACACTAAAGTGAAATTTTGTGAGCCAGCACACTTCTTAATATAACTTTATTTTGAAAAAAAAAGACAACACCACAAATAATTAAATAAAGAGCTTTAATTATCCTTACAAATGAAGATGAGTTCAGACTTGACCTTGAGCAAACAACAAGACAAAACACACACAGAGAAAACGATTGCTCATGTAACTTCTGCTACCTACCCGTAAACAAGGTGGAAGTCAAAGAAAATTATGTAAGTGAGGTGCATGAACCCACATTTATGCAGATGAGTTATCATTTGCAGGGTGTCAGTTTTCTTCAAAGGGAAAACTTCAAAGAGACTGTGCAGATAGTGAATGGGTCATTTCACTAACAAGAAACAAGCAGAGCGTATCAGTGTTATGGCAAAGTCTACCAACAACAAATCCTCAGCTTGATGATCAGTGTGAATAGAAGGTGCAAATGACACATGCTTTTCTGTTATATTCGGGTTAGTGCTGCTTGGATGAATTGCCATAAGGCAAGTAATTCTTCCATTGCTGCTGCAGTGACTGGACATATTCTGAAAGTGTGTGAGTCACATACAGTGGTACTCCTGCAGGACAACAGACAAACAACCAACCAAACAAACAAATAGTTGTTCATCCCATTTAGGAACACTTAAATTTAGTTGAAAAATTCAAGATCACCAAAAGTGCAATTTATTATTTTATTTATTTTTTTTTTTAAACTTAAACCTGCAAAAAATAGAATTTGTAATGTGAACCATTGTCCATTCTTCCACAACACATTGGTTGGTTGGTTTGCAGACATTAAGTCATATCAGCAGTCACAATGTGATAATCTGGTCTTAGATTTCTGCCTCTAATGGACAGGAGACTCAAGAAGAACCTGCAATCTGAGAGGCTAAGGACCATTTAACCAACAGACCCCTGTTATCAAAGCTGGCCAACAACTGCTAGAATGTTTATGTCCACTGGGCGTATATTTGACAGTGTTGATTTATGGTTTTTTTTTTTTTTTACTGTTTTATACTAAGACTGATGGACAGATTTACAGAAAATGGTGTTGCACAAATGTGTGTTGTGGTTTTCATTGCGTTTGCAGCTGTAATGAGCACTCTGCAAGTCAAGGAGAGCTTGTAAAGGGGAGTGAGCTTGATCTTGACCAGATGATTCTGAGGAAAGTTGCTTTTACTCAAAATATTATTTTATTTATTTTATATAACTTATAAAATTAAGATATAATGTTTAGCATATTAATACGATTTTTGGTAAGTAAAAAGGAGGTAAAGTGATGTGATACAACAAATTGAAGACACAAAAAATATACACAAGGTACACACCTGAGAGAGAGAGAGACAGGCAGACAGGTGGATCCATCAACACCATCTTGATGTGTTGATGGATGTTAAAACTGAGGTAAATGCAGCCCAACACACACTTTAATGCCTTATCAGCTGATACAACACAGAGAAATTCAGCTGCAGCTTGTAGTGATTTCACAGGTCATTCATGATTAAGTTTAAATTCAAGTTTGATGAACACAAACCACATCTGCCCAGAATTCATTTGTTACAGTAATAAAATACTGTGTTCATTGATAATAGTCCTTCATAATAGTCCACATCAAAGAATGTGGAGGAAAACTCTGTGATAACAGGCCATTAATAAAGAAATTGGAAAGTAACTAATATTGACAAGATAAAATATTAAACATGGTTTCAAATTCTGATGACTCTATTAATATTAACGAAGGTTATAATATCGTATTTTGGAGGGCGACTGTCTGCTACAGGTCTATCCAATCACTTGAAAGCCTCGTGTTGGTGAACGCATCTCAGTGCAATAAAAGGCTCCTGTTTGGATTGACAACAAAAGAGCTGACCATAAACTTTTACCCAGAATCACACAGTACTATTGTCCCTCTCTGATGTAAAAACTGTGTAAACTGTACAGAGATGAGAAATCAGATTACACATAGACTTAACCTCTTCTTCATCCCTGCTTTTAGTGTTTCATGAGTTGCTTATTTCCAAAGTAGAGAGAAAGCGTGTTTGAGAAATGTTTTCATGTAGAACAACAAAATTTTTATCAGTTTACAATATATTGATCTGTTACTGTTTATCTGCAACAGATACAATCTCCAGTCCAGCGGCAGTGTTGGCTGTTCTCCTCTCTGTTCTGGGCAGAGTGGGCATAATGACGAGGGAAGAGCAGGGCGCGGTGCCAGGCAAGAAATCAATACCTCAGGAAATAAGATGCAAACCCGGCAGCTGCTGCAGAGACACAGATTTGGTGTGTGTGTGTTAGTGTGAGTGAGTGGGTGAGTGAGTGCAAGAGAGAGAGAGAGAGAGTGTGTGTGTGTGTGTGTGTGTGTGTGTGTGTGTGTGTGTGTGTGTGTGTGAGATTCTGCTTGTGAAGTGCAACTCAACAGTCCTGTCGAGAAGGGCGAAACAAATTACATTTCCAAACAAGGTCAGTGTTCTAACATATCTGTTTTTCAGGCAAAGTCGAGAAAGAAGATGATGTAGTATTCACAATCAGCTGATATATGTATAATTTAACTTCCCATGCTTTGCTCTGCTGGTTGTAAACAGCATGCAGCACTTTCTTGACTCATAACAACACTTGTACATTCTGTTATGAAACAACTAAATTTGTTGTTTGAAGAAAAGGCAAAGTAAGGATGATGATGATGATTATGATGATGAAGGAGTGTGTGAGCATCCAATCTTGTGTCACAACCAAAGTTCTTTGGAAGTCATTCTAAACTGAACATCTAGTACGATGTACTGAAGGAGGTAGTTAGGAAAACACAATATTTTGTTGTCCACTGTTTTGTGTAGAAGTGATACATCAACAGGCCTCACTGAAACTCTGACTTTGGGAAAAAAAAAAGAAATGACATGCTTACTCTACTTTTTCTTTGATTGTTCTAAAAGCTGTATGTGCAGCAAATGAACCACCATTATTGCTTTATTGCAGTATAGTACCTCCTTCATTTTTGTGTTGTATTGTGAAACCATCATCTAATTACAGGGGCAATGGGTCTCTAGGCATGGACAAGTGAATGAATGAATGAATGAATGAATGAATACACAAACAAACTTGCATGTAGAAGCAGTGGTTTGCATTTCTTTTGAAATGATTTTAGTTGATTTCTGCAAATGAGAGTGAACTCATCAGAAGTGTGCTTTAAAGCTGCATCATTTGACATCAGGAGTGGTCTCTTCCTTCCTCCTCTTTCCTTCAGTGAGGTTTTATATATTATTATATATTCTGTCTCTACTAGGTTCAGCTGTGATTACAACATTAGTGACTGTGAACCAGTCTGGATTGAGCTGATATTCCAGGGGTAGAAAGGATTTCTGTGTAAAAATGTTTCACTGAAGGGCTTTACATCCAAATTATTTCATTACTTTTTAATGAATGAAATAATGTTAAGCTGATTGACAGCTCTGACAGTCCTCCCAGTGCAGCTGCTCCTGTACTTCCTACATGTGCCTGTATGACTCTATGACATTCAATCAGAAAGACTTCAGACCCCTGTACCTCTTCGTTCAACGTGTTCCTGATAATCATGCCCAGTGCTTCTTTGTTCACAAATCAACCCTCTGCTGTTTGGTTCACAACTAATGATGCAATCATTTCAGTTACTGAGGATGCAGCACTGCCACTGTTTGATGCATTTTACCAGCTAAGCTTCAGCTGATATCTGCAGCATACTTTTAGAAATATATTGTATTTTAAATATTTTGTTATTTCCAACTACACTGTTGCCCATAAAGTTGGAATAAAATATATTTTATCTCTTCTCATGAAATGATTGTGACAATGTGATTTATTCTTGATAGATAAAGTTTACATCTCCTCCAAACTTTATTGCTCAATCTCTTCCAAAGTGATTACTGATGTGTATGAATAGGAATAAAAAGAGGAATGTGTCTGAAAACAAAATTATTCCAACTTTATGGGCAACAGTGTATGTGCTAGGGTGTAGAAAACATGGAAGCTGTGACGTTTCAAACAAACTAGAAAGTTCTAATGGTAATACAAGATCATTTATACAGTTTAACCTTCCTCTTGTGTTAGTTTCCTGTTACCATCTCTTGTGTTAACGGGTCGGTTTTGACCCGTGTCTTAAATCAGCTGTAAAATACACTAAAAACAACTATCTGTCATCCAATTTGTTTCTCATCACTTGGTTATCTTGTTAGGCTTCTTTATCCATGAAAATATTGGTTTTAATATTTTTGGTGTGGGCCCCTGAGCCTTTTTTTGTCAGTATACC
>JBBMJY010000002.1:3404413-3421660 GCA_037833715.1 Toxotes lorentzi | reverse complement strand
TTTGGGAAAAGCTGGTGGGGATGGGAAACTCAAAGGTTTGGAAACAAAGGGCACTGCCGGTCCAAAAAAACCTTCCGGCGAAAGAAAAGTCTTTTTTTTTTTTTTTTTTTTTTTTTTTATTTAAAGCAGAGTCTGTTTTAAAAGTGTGATATCAGTGTGAAACTCATTTCCTCAGTGTTGCCCCTTAGTGCTTTGGCTCGGCGCGTGGCCAAGAAGTCCATGGGGACAACAAGGTGAACGGCTTGGCCTGCTGACTGCACTGAGTTCCTTATTCCTTTCTTTCCCAGATTGTTTCTCTAATATCCGTGGGACGGGGGGGTTAGGGTTATGGCCCAATGCAGTAGGGCTGCCAATCTCTTCAGAGCAGTGTTTCACTTCCTGCAAGCACAAAAAGTCTGCAGCTCCAGTTATTGATTGGAATTGTCACGTAAAGCCTTCTACGTTGGAAAGGGGGCTTAAAAAAGTGAGTAAATTCTGCTCACAGTCGCTGAATTCATTATCTAAGATCATAAAAAGTCAACAAATTGCTTAAGTTATACAGTATCTTCACTTCACCTTCATATTTGTGACATTTAAGTAAAAGTTTTGAAACAAATCTTTTACTTGCATCTTTTGCATGTGTGAAATCCCCAGCTGAATGCTTGGTAACTACATATACATGTGACAAAGGAGAGTCTTTGGAGACTCTTCAAAGCAGAGGTTAAACAAAAGACATTTGGTTTTCTTGGCTCCTTTACATATTGAGAGAATTGTTTTCTATTATTTTTCATGCTCAAAAGAACAGAGAAAATGTGAGAGAAAGCAGGAAGTGGCATCAGAATGCCTCATAAATTTTAAATAGTGAATAAATGGTGTAGATGGCTTAAATATGAGCCAATGAGAAAATGTGGAAGTCAGTTCCAGCAGCAGTACCACGGCAGTAATTTGAATTGTCACAGTATGACACTTCAGTTTAATCCACACTGATTTTGATTTTTACACACATTGATTTGCCCTATTTACCATTTCTACCCAAGTACAACTTAAGGCAATATTATTCCTTTGCTCCATTACCTTCAAGTGTTTTGCATGACTCATTAACTTGCATGCACTGACTTCTGTCCACAGCAACATTGTTTTATTCACTTGCAGAAAGATCAGAATCTCTCCAGCATAACCTCACTGTCTGATCTGGATTAATTAGTAATTTCACTCCATGTCTCCTTGTGCTCCCTTTGAAAAGCTTCTAGCTGTTGAAAGTACATTCATGCTTCACACAAAGGCTTTATCTTAAATCCAGAGTACAGATGGATTCCATTACAGATATCTGCTTAGTCTCAATCTCTTGGGGTCGTGGGTTTGAACCCCACTGTGGGCGGCATCGCCTCCCATGGACCCACCACCTGTGGGAGGTGCTGTAGGACTTCAGTGCATTGTGGACTGGTCGTCCCGACCCAGATAAGCGGCAGATGATGACATGACATGTCATGACACTGCAAAATAATGTTGAATTATTCCAACTAAATCACCTAATCTGACAATACTTACATTCTTCAAATGAGAGATGAATTTGAGTGAAAAGCATTTTAGTATTTGCTCTTTGACATTTTGTTTGTACTCAGAAGAAACATGGTCAAACAGTTTTCTGTTTAACTGACACAGTGTAAATAAGTAAGTAAGTACTACTTTTGCCTACTTAGAGCATTACAGCAAGCTGTAAACACAACACTGACATATTATCACCCGAATGTTTGCAACATGTCAGATAACAGTTGCATGTTTAGATATCCAGCCAACATAACGTTACCATTCATCTGGAGTCGGGTCTTTGTCCACTCAATAATTATTAAGTAATAATTAAAGTCCAATATTCACTCTTTTTTTTAGCTAGCTGTTTTGGTCTCCACCAGCTCCTGGCTTTTTAGCTGCTAAATACTTCAGGATGTTCACCAAATAGTTTCTGTAACTTTGCTATTTTTTGTTAGGTATCATGAATTCAAAACCACACTAGAGTAATAGTAAAGTTGTAAGCTGTAAAACTGAAACAATGAACAAGATGCTGAGAGAGCTGGCTGGAACTGCAGAGTCAGGTGATGACCATGAACATTTGAAAATATTGTCAGTGCAGCTTTAAACATGTGAATGATCAGTCGTGGTAGGCCTACAACACATTGATTTTCAGTTCTTGCTCCTTCACGGTGAGCACTTTAACAGTAAAATGCAAATGTACCTCCAGCCATTAGAATGGAAAATTACAAATTATTATTATTATTTTTTTCTTCAAGCCATTAGCTGATCTGATTCCAGCCCACAAGCTTTAGCAACTTCCCACAAACTGGACGCATTTCTGTCACCATAGAAACGGTTACCTGCTCCAACCTCAAAGTGGGTGGTTGATAGCCGGAGCAGAGCCAGGTGATGTTGGCTGGCTGGGAGGATGTGTTGGTGATTAGCACCTCTCCACCACAGTTTTACTATCATACATGCCTCATTTTACAAAAGCCTGAAAATGAGCAACAGAGAAAAGATAAAATGACTCATAATATTGTGTAGCATGAAGATTTTGTTTGTGTTAGATAAGAAGAGATGAACAATAAATTTACTTCTTGGCATAAAATGGAGCTTGGTGTTGCTTCTCTATCCAACAGATCAGTACATTAGAATGTAAGCTTTTATCAAACCATCACAAACCGTTTTGGGGGATTCTTGTCTTTTGGGATAGAAGGCAGCAGTGGGAAAGATTTCCATGCTGTACCCCAGTCCTTATTGTGTTTCTGCTTTTCACTTATCAGTGAAGATTTTGGTTGTTCCACTGCCATCATTTCAGCTGTTAGGTTGCCTTGAATCCAAAACTTCATTCGATGCATCCACATCAGCTGCAATTCTTACGAGACTAATTATTCTGCAAATGATTTTCTAAAAAAAACTTTATTAATAATGACTGAAATCTGAGCACAGAATGAACAAAGTTACTCATCTAATGTTAAAAATCTTAAAAATTTGACAAAATGACTTGTGCACTCTTTATACACTTTGACACTTACAAAAGTCTCCCTTTTAGAGTAGACCATGAGGTGGCTGACCTCAGATCACTACTACTGCCAGTTCCTGCTGTATTCTAGCCTCAACAACTCCACGTCCTCTTCTGTGACTTTTTTGACATTTGAAAGGTCTTGGGAATGTTGAAACTCAACACATCCTAATATTATACATTGTCTAGACCATTAGCATAAAGAGGTACCTTTGCTAAAATTACACTTTAAAAATTACTTCAATTAGACAGAAATTCTTTCTACCCAAAATAGTTCCTCATCGAGGCCCACATGCTGAAAAAAATAAATAAATAAAACAAACAAAAAGCACCAAAAATGAGCTTCAATTCTGTCTAAGTCAAGAAACACTGTACAGAGTCCTCAATATGCATTATGTCCACTCCATCAGATTGCTTTGTGCTGTGGAGACCGTTGGTGTTTACCACCCTAATGTGATGAAGCCATTATGAGAGACTCTCTGGCGTGGGGTGGGGGTTCTGAGGTCCATCAAGAAGTGAAAGCCTATCATATTATTATGGTGGTTTAAAAAGATGAACCCTTTCTGCAACCACAGGATCTAAAGGAGAAAAGCCAGACTTTGGGTTCTGGTTAGTAAACAGCTACCGTAGGTTTGAGTACTAAAAAAAAAAACAACTCACAATAATTAAAATGTCACTAGATTTAAGAGAATGGCAGCATTACAGTAGTTGGTTCAACATTTTCTGCTGCTGTTTAGTGGACATGTATCTGTTGTCAGACCAACTCATGTATGGTTCAAAGGTCAGACAAAGCATCTAGTTTGCTATCATAAACATAAACAAATTACTAGAAGAATTTAAAGTGACAAGAGATTGAAGATAATCTCAGACCACTGTGACACAGCTGTGACCACAGACAAGTCAGTGGATATACAAGACTGATGATAAATGAAAGGAAAAGCCTTCCTGCATAAGCAGGGGCAACTGAAAGGTCTCATACGAACTAAAATAGAGTGAATCATGTGGCTTTCACAGTCATCAGATGGCAAACAGTTGAGTTTTTAAATGATCCCTCCTGCAGAGTCCCACGCACTGTGGATGATGAATGTCGTTCTGCAGGCTTGTGGTGGAACAAACCTGCTAAGACGCTTTGTTGGATTTTCCTTTCATTTGTCACCCAACACAGGACAAATGAACCTAGTTAAATGAGTTAATACCCTTGTCTTGTTTGAACATAAAGTACAGCAGGAGCAGGAATGTAGGGGAACTGCACTGTAATGTAACTGTAACATAGCATCAGGCCTATCAGTAGCTTTTTGTGGAATTGCCTGACAAAATATGTTTCTGGCTACAGGGATGGGTTTTTGTAAAGGTCTTTCACTGCACTGCTTGAAGCTTCCATGTAATATAGACAGTCTAGACATGACTTTAGAACATATTCAAAAGTTTGACTTCTCAAAAATGCTGCTTGACCTTTCCATAGACCTTTGTCGCACCAGACATTTTCATCTCACAGCAGGAAAAGCACAGGTGTGACTAATGACATTAATGACAGCTTTATTTCATGAAGGTTTGCCAGTAATCCACGACAGTGAGCCAGCATGCACAATGCAGAGCCCTGGTATTTACACACCTGAATGGAACAGAGCCATGATTGTAAGTGTTATTAATTACACCTGTGCTTTTCCTGCTATGTTATGTCTGCCATGAAAAATGTCTGAAGACAACTGTTTATCTTTGGCATTTTATACTGTTGAAATCCTTTTTTTTTTTTTTTTTCCTCCCCAGGCTCAAGCTGAGTTTCCAGCTACATTCCACAACACAGATGAAGAAAGTTATGTTGTCTGGCTGTACAATACATTTGCAGTGCCAGCACATATGACTGTGTGCATACAGTCATTTGCTTGTGTATGTGTGTAAACATGTATATCTGTGTGTGTGTGTGTGTCTGTGTGTCTGTATTAACCTCCCTGCCCTTGCATGGTGGCGTGTGCCCCAGCACTCTGGACACAGAGCAGAGAGATAACAGCTCTGGTCCTTTCCAGTGTAAACCTGTCAGTCAGCGGATTCCCTCGGTCCCCTCCTCCATAACACAACAGCAGCTGTATTCGACTCAAAACCTCTCTGCTCAGAACTGTGACTCCCATGAGCACTCAGCACATTGTCTCTTTTTTTCTCCTCAGCCTATTTCTTTGGGTTAGCAAAGAAGTTAACTCATCCATGTGTGCAGAGCTTGAAGACCGGAGTGTAGCTTTGTCTTTTCATGTGTTATTCATTTGCCTGAGAGTAAGGGCAAATGAGACTGAAAAAAATTGTTTGACTCACAGTAGCCACACAAAAATGAGCTTCAAATATCAGGGTCAGTGGATTCCCTCAGTCCCCCAACCATCTGAGAAAATTCAGGGAAATCCAGCTAATAAACCTCAGAACTCAAACTCCCATGAGCACCCAGCTCAGCTTCTGACACCTCACATATTTCTTGGGACTACAAATGTAGTAAATTAGATTTAGGCTATGACCATCAGAGACTGGGGAGTAAATGATTACATTTAATGCAGTAACCCTCATTGCAAATGTATCAGACAACAGCAGTATCTTAGAAACCTTCTCTTGCTTTTCCATCACATTTGTAATTCTGCTAAAGAGCTGTTCAATTACCTTCCTAAGTCCTAATCTGTAAAATTCCGATTTTTAAAGTTCAAATGTGTTACATTTAGGTCTGCACGGAGCCCAAGATTTTTTTATCTTGTGATAATATTCAGTTGTGTGCATGTTATTCTCATGTAGAAACAATATAATCACCTCTTCCATCTAGTTTACTCTGATCAGATGTAAACAGCCAGCTCTAATTCACCACCTTTATCATACAAAGCTTTGCTGCTGCAGCACAGATCTTTTTCACTGTAAATATCATTGTAACAAAAATAGATAGTGATGGCTGCGTTTCATTTTGGTTTGCTTGTTCTTGTGCAATGCTACTGTGCATGCTTGATCACTGAAATTGCTTAGTGGGGCACTTAATGTAATGGAGATACCATTAATGTTGTTAGCTCTACCACTGCTTTTCCCGCAATGACAAGGAAAGTGTCTGTTGTGAATGAGGTGTATTGTCTTCTATCGTCTGATTAGAACCAGAATAAGACTTACATCAGAAAGAATATGCATGTAAACATATCAAGAGTGGAAATTCTACATGTAACAGAGTATTATTAAATCGCTTGGCAATGAAGAGCACATCTTAAAGGAGCAGTTCACTTTGGAAAATAAGGTTATTCACTTTCTTTCTGAGAGGTAGATGTAAATATTGTTAATTTTTTTAAGCATCAAGATCCAAGCCAGGACACAAGTAACTCTGATGATCAGAAATGGGGAAACAGCTAACCTGCCTCTGTCAAACAAAAAAAAAAGAAAACTGTTAACCACAACCTCTAAAGTCACTAGAGGGGTCTGAAAAATGTATAAATGTAGTGATGAAGAAGCAAAGTTTGTAAACGCCCCTCATCACTAGCACACATAACATCTCATCTTTTCATCTCTTGTGTCTTAATTTTTAGTGGTAAATACTGTGACGTTATCTTCCTTAAGATTACACAGCAGAGGGGAAGGCAGTGACGGAAAACAGGAGTGAAGTTGTGGAATACAGGTTCAATGAAATCTTTAATAACATGGCTGCATGTTTCGCTAAATCAAGCGGAACAACACTTGACTTTTGTTGTGGCTTATCAGCTCTGATTTATCTGCATCTCTCTGCAGATGATGTAACACTTGCAAGCGTAACCACGCTTGTTCTAGTTTCTCGTGGTTATCACCTCCTCCCCTCTCCCTTTGTAATGGCTGCCAAACACCACTGTTGCATCTTTAAAAGCGAGAGAAGTCGGGGAACAATCAAAACAGATGGTGGAAACACTCTGAAGAACAGATTTTCCTCTCCAGTGTTTGATTCCTTTGCAGTTGGTTACTTTAACAGTAATTGCTGGGGCTAAAGCAGAGGGCAGACTGTAGGGCAGCATCAGTGAAATATTACCAGTAGCCTTTTAGGATGTCCTTAAGCTTTCTCAGTTAGTGAATTTACTATGTGTTGGCTTACGTCTTGTTTATCCACCACCCTCCAACCAACACACACAGACATGTAAACACACAGACACCCTCCAAACTCATGTATTCATCCCCTTCCCCCTAACCTTCCCTCTCCTTTTGTCTCCCTTTCTCTAATTTATTCTATGTCCTGAGGTCCACTCCTGCAACACATATTTGCTTTGTGCCTTTTCCACGTCCAGGCAGGGACATTACAGAATAATTAGTCACTGAAGCTTTAAAGGGAAACAATGGTCAAAGTCTTTAATCAAAAGAAAACAACAGGATTTCTTGTACGTTCAATGGACAATAATGTGTTTACAGTTGTGACAAGTTTCAGTTTTCCCTTTTCCATGAAAAGTCATGAAACATATAACCAGGAGATTTCTTGTTGGTGTAGACACACACACACACACACACACACACACACACGAAAAAATAAAAATAATAATAAATCTAAAAATAAAAAAAGACTCCTCCTTGTAAACAAAGTATGGTGACTCAGTTTGGTTTTAAACAGACATCGTAGTGTGCAGGTCAGATAAATGAGCATCCTTCATCTTTGTGCCCTCAGGCGTAAATACTGTGCAAAGGGGAATCATCATTTGTTGTGTCACACAAGGTCTCATGTTTCTCTTCTGTGTCCTCTCTGTGTGACATCTCATCTTCTCTGATTCTTGCTGTCTCCCTCCCTCAGCATCTATTTCTGTCATTCAGTCTCTTTGCGTCTCTCCTTTATGGGAACATCTTGTCTTATGTCATAAATTCATTTTCACTTTTTCTCTCTTTCTCTGTTTTCTCTTTCCCACCAACTGTGTGTCCAACCTCAGCGCTAGACCAGAAGTTATTACAGCGGGACACCATACTTATCTGGACCGAATTTCAGGGCAATCCATTCAATAGTTTGTGAGACATTTCTCCCAAAACCATAACTATCAACCTCTTGGTGGTGGTCAAGTGGTGGACTGACCTATATCAACAGGACAACAGTGCCATGCCTTCAGACACACCACTAACTAAAAAGTCTAACTTTTTATAATTGGTATGGGTGCAGTATGTTATTTCTTATGATCATCCATAACTGGAGGTCACAGTTTCCAAAGTTTTATGTTTACTTGCACTACTTGATCTGAGGAGATTAAATGTAACAAGAAGAGATTTTCAGACAAACAGACTTTCAGACTTCACAAATACTTGGAAGCTTGTTTTCATTATCATGGAGCAAAGAACAAAACATATTGGATCAATGTCCATGTTGCTGGGAGTAGCAGCAGCCCTGGTCTAGGCCAGAGGGTCAGAGCAGAACGTGTCCTGGAGAGATGGAGGTGCAGCTGCCTGATGGCGTCTTCACACCATGTTAGTTTAGAGCAGTTATTTCTCACCTCGCAGCAATTTCACCTTTGCCCCAAAAGTTTCGCCACAGCCAGCAGGCATCAGGCATCATGGGAATATCTCCTTTAAACCAATGAAAGTTGATTTATCCTCCTACAACGTACTCACATTGCATCATGTGTGATGGAAGAGCACATGCCCATCAGTCAGCAAGGTTCAGTTGGATGGGTGACGTATTTCTTCATCCTCATACTGCCTTGAAATATGGAGGAATAAAGTTAATGCTGTTTATTTTCCAGCAAAATGACTCAGACCAAGAACTTGTAGAGAGGGTGGATTCTCATTAAGGATACAAACCAAATGTACATCTTTTTTCTATTTTTTTTTTGTGAATTATTCTAATGCTGCTTATTTTCCTCCACAGGAAAATAAGACTTCTTTTTTCACAAACCTTCCTTATATACAGTATGTTCTATGTTCATGTGTCTGTAGCATCACGAACTGTAACATAATTTCATTTCCACAAATAATTTTTAGGATGCCACACAATGTAATTAATCGAACTGCCAATCCTTTGCAAGTGTAGGTATGACTTTTGATCATTTATTTATTTAATTAATTGTATTTAATTTTTTTTTTTTACATATGCATACACAGAGAAATATGTGTTTTACTCTAAGTTTAGCATGACTTGAAAATTATGGTTATGTCAACCTGTCTAACAGTAATTTATTCACATTGTTGGCATAGTGTCTGTAACTGGAGGTGAACTGTGGTGTTTTGGGAGATGTAATCTAAATCTTTGCAATAACATTATCTCTATAAAAGAATCATTTTGTGTGGTGCAAACACTTTATTTTAGTGACTTAAATCTCCACTCAGTTAACACTCATGTTGGGACAATGAAGGTTTGAAGTAAAGAGCAGCTGCTGAATGCTGATGACCCTCTCACTCTTCACTGAGCTCTACCATCAGGTCATTCCCATCATCCTCAGCTGTACCTTGTTTTCAGTGCTAATTAGCAAATATTAATTTGTCAACATGCAACACTAAGATGGAGCCCACAGTAAATTTTACACCTGCTAAACATTAGCATTTTAATATTGTCACACATGTTAGCATGTCGTGTTTCACTTTAAGAACAGCTGTGTCGAGGTACAGCCTAACAGAGCTGCTAGCATGGTGATACACTGTCCTCTTTTAAACTCTCCTTGTTTTGTTATGGTTCCCTTTGACCCTTCTTCCCCTCGTCCTTCACCTCCTTCCCTCTCACCTCACCATCTTACCTGTCTTTATTTCTTATTTCTACTTTCCTTTCCCATGTGTTCTTACTTTCTACTCAGCTCACCCTTGTTTATTATGTGAATGTATTGAAAGTGTACAGGGGAATATGCCTCTGTGTATAAATAAGACATGAAGCCTGTGTCTTAGAAGCCTTCCACACTCTTCTTCTCTGTCTTCTGTGTTTCTTTCTTTCTGGTTCTGTTGATCTTCCTCCTGACTCTCTCCACATTGTTGTCTCTCAGTCTTTCTTTCACTTGCCCTCTCCATTTTTTCCTGTTCCCCTGTCTCCTTATCTCTCTCCACCATCTCTCCCTCCTGACTTCAGATGAGTTCATTGCCTCCCCAAGAGACTCACCACCCACCCACAGTTCTCTCTGATTGAACTCCGAAGCCTCAGAACTTCAGCATTAAGATTCAATTTGTTCTGAGTGAGGGGCGTGTACGCCATCATTGTGTCATTTTATTAGAGGAACGGGACAATGCCATCACAGCAGAAGAGACAGATTGCATCCTGAACGTAATCATCCTAATGCCCCCCAGCAGAGAGCAGAGAGTACCAGTCAGGATACGGGGTTATGGTAATGGAGTGGAAGGCTGATTGAGATTTCAGTAAATTAATTAGGCCCCAGGAGAGGGCTAGGCTAAGGAGGTGCACTGGATTGCGAGCTTGGAGACAGACAGACGAGTGGGTTAGAAGTGGAGCGTGAGGACCAGGCTGGTGCGCAAACAGAGAAGACTGAAATAGAGAAAGTGAAAAAAAAATAGAAAGGTGGGTGGAAATGAGGGGGAGAGGGCTAGGTACAGATGAGGGGGAGACACAGGAAGGTGGGACAGGGTGAGGGGGTGGATGTGGATTCAAAGTAGAGATGGAGAGACTGAAGGAGTGATGATTTGATGCAGAGTGCATTCTTGTACAAAACAGAGCAAGACACAAGAGAAGCATCTTAGGTTGAGGGAACTTTCCACCTACAAAGCAAGAGCAAAGCAAAGACAGAAAAAAAGAAACCACAGAGACAAGACTGTGAATCTGAAAACACTGATTTAAAAGTAAGTCCTACTAACCCTCACCAGAAGCATAGAACTTTCTAGACTATGAGAAGAATATGAAAATGTGAGTGTGTCAGGGGGTGTAAGAGACTACAGAGACAGGAAATGGAAAGACATGCAGACCGACAGAGACAGACAAGGGAGTGTTAAGTTCAAACCACACAGTGTTTGAGGGGTGAGACAGAATAGCTTCTGGTCTCTGTGTAAATGTCAAGCTCTCACTTCTCCATAATGACCCCTGAATCACCAACAAGTCAGTCTAGAGCATGAGGAACAGCCTGCTGACTCCATTATCCCCGGGCAGGTTAGCCTGGAGCACTGGCACCAGAAAGGCTTGAGACCCAAAGGTTGTGTAGTCAGAGGATTAAAATCCCATCATGAAGTTGTCCCCGGAGAAGACAGGATGTGGTTCATCATTAAATCCTCTACATCTCTTAAGACCCTGCCATGAAAAGTCTGGATAGTATACGTCACAACCCCACCATTAGACAGAACGTTGGTGTTGGATAATTTTATGAAACACCATCTTAAGTTATAATGTCAATAATAAAGTTCACTATTACTGCTGCATGATTAAGGTGAGGGAAAGATTATGGCAAATAAACTATGGTTTGGTTAAGAAAAGCATGTTTAAGGTCAGGTAAAGGTCATGGTTATGGTTAATAAAAACCCACACGTCAAAAGGTTCTACGTCCAAATCCAAATCTAAGTCCAAACAGACTTAGATTTGGCTAAAATTAATGCTACAGATTTGCAAGATGCAAGTCAGCATATGACCAGTGGAGGCAGTACCCAAACATAAGTTCCCAGTTTTGGATCACCACAGCAATGTTGGAAAGTTTTACAGAGAAACTCTTTGAGTTTGTCCATGGCTTGTTGCCATGGTTTCTGTTTACGTTGCACAAAACTGGAAGTTCACAAGGAAAATAGGCTGTTTTTGGCCACGGATGATTAAGTCCTAATTTGTCCCCCAGTGGATGTACTTTTTCATCCTCCAGATACACACACAGTGCGCAAACAAGTGTGTGAACAATGACACTGGCTTCACAGCCGTTGTCTCCATGTAGGTAGAAAAACAAGGATATCAGGGACCTTAGGAAAGTCTGTGGTACATTTTTAATCCTACAGGCTGAAATTTGATGTTGGAATACAGGGGTTCAAGACAGTTTATATAACATACAGGTAATAAAGATTGAATACTTTGTGGAAAACATTGCCAGCCAAAGTTTAACAAGGAGTGTTTATATTGAACATACCAATTCAAATGTTCATACTTAACACATGTTCAAAACATTCCCTCACAACATATCTTCGTTTGTTCTCCCTACAATATTTGTTTCTGCTAAGACATGACATGATAACATCTTCATGGTAGTGTCTGGACAGCTCAAAGCACTCTTCAAGGTTGGGGAAAGACTAGACTCTTTGTTAAATACTCAAAAGTCAACACAGACTTACTGTATGAGAGGCTCTGCATTTTTCTGATGTTTAACCGAAACCAACATATTTCCCCTACCTTAATCAAGTCCTTTAATAGCTCCCACATTATCAGCGCGAGGCATGCAGGATGTGAACCCTGATCTCCTGAGTCCGAGTCCCATATTTTGTATACCCAACCATCCACCCCAGCCACCTCCCTACATCTGCGCAAGATAAAAATGTCCATCTTCCTGGATTGGAATAAACATTGCCAGTGAATGCAATCCAGAAATTACATGCCCCCCCAAAATGGATTTTGCAAAGCATATTAGTGATATATAAATGTATTTTGTAAGAGACAGGGTTGTCATGGCAAATTAGCAGCTTCTGCTGCCCATGGTTAACCAGACAATGTTGTGGGTGATTTTAGGCTGCAATCTCATATGTCCACGGCAATTATTCCTCAGGTCTCTGCTGTAATAAATCTGAATGGCACTCTGACTATAGGTTGAAAATCTGCATTGTCATCTTTGAATGTGCTCCACACAATCTTTAGCATACCAACATTGGAGCACATCCCTCCTGGGGCACTACAAACTGGATTTAGTGATTTTATCTTTTTTGACTCTTACTACAAGGTGTGCCAAAAACAATAAAACCCAATCTGACATTCTTTAAAACTCTTGTGATGTCATCTTTCACTTTTACTTTAGATATTTGTACAATCCCCCGAAACCATCCATGTCCTTGGGTTTTGAATGTTTGACTTCTCTTTGCTCTTGCGCACGAAATAGTAGGAGACTGTTACACAAGTTCAGCACTGGACGCCAGACACCAAGCAACTTACAGGAAAATAAATCACAATGAGAGTAAGAATACAATACTGTGATTCTTACAATATATTACACAAGTATTTGTCCTGCTTTAATAGTTTTCACCTGAATTGATATAAAAAAAGCTTTCTTTTTTCTTTTACTTTTACTGGATGTTTAAGAGTCTTGACAAAGGACAGCCCCAGTAAAACTGACACAATCAAGAAGAGGTGCACCAGAGAACACATCAACTCACAGAGTAGTCATTTGCACTGTAGCTTTTGCCCTGTTTTGGGGATCGTTTTGCTGTCAGCAGGACTTCCTGACTTGTCCCTGGACACTTTTTCTTTTATTTTTCAAACACTGCCTCTACTTTTGGACAATATTTCATGGGTTGGACATGATAAATGTAGACCGCAGCTCTGGAAAATCAAACAGCAGTCATCAAGCAGCAGTCAGCATACAGGGAGAAATAAAATGTAATTTTTCACTTTAATAGACTCTCAAGAGTTTTCTTAGAGTGACACAGAACAAGAGCACTGTCATATTAAACATCTCTTTAAGTGACACAGACTCCATTGTTATAAGTCAAATTATCTCACCTACATTATTGTTTCCACTTTAAAATTATTTACATGATTTTCTTGAGACGTAATTTAATCCTCCGTTAATAGTCACTAAGCTCCGTATCTGGTCTTCAAAATTCTTTGCAACCTTTTGTGAACTGTTTAAAAACTGATTTATCTTTTCTTGCAAGAACTACTCCCACTTGAGAGAAACGTTCAAGTGTCTGCCGCTGTAAATCAACTACAGAACAGCACGGGACTATATTTCTCCTGCTCCACCACTTAACCCTTGCCTGATTAAGGGCAGCAGCTCAATAATGTTGACCAGCTGAGGACAGGTTGAGTTTTGCAGCTTCCTGGTGTAAATAAAAGACACTGGGGTGGGGGGCAGGGCATCCTATAAACAAAGTTTAAAAATTAAACAGGTTTTTACCTTTGAAGTTGGTATTAGGACTCTGAAATCACTTTTTCCCAGTCAGACAAATCAAACAACTAAATCAAACATAGCTCTCCCCAAGAAAACTATTATATCTGGGGAACATTGGCTTCTAGTAAGGTGTAAAACCCCAGAATGAACTCAGCACAGTTGAGTGGACATGTGAACCTTTGCAGTTTAATCTAACTGCTGTTAAAGTTGCCCCTTTCAAGTGCATGGTGTGTGGCAGGGCTATGCTCAGGCTCAGCCAACTTCAGGTGTAGCTCAGATTTCCTTTTGTGAAAGTCTAAAGCTGCATTAGACTATGTTGTTCAGCACCATCCTAACTGGTTGCATATGGATTTTTATATCTATCAAAGACACTTACATCAAGGAACCGAATAATTGTCAAATGGTTATACATGGTTTATGTGGTATATATGGTTCACTGGTGCAGCACAGATCATGATGTCAGTGTGAGTGGAATAGAGTAATGTTACCATAAGACTACAATAAAACTACATTGTTAAAATTAAGAGCTAGTTAGACAAATAACCTTAAAATACAATGTTATGATTTTACAGACTCATACGACCTACGATCAAGAGAAGAGGAAGATCCCACAGCATGCTCCACAGCCCAAATGATGACGCAGGAGGGATCCCAAAATAGGCCTACACCCACACGCCCAAAATGAAAGAAGGATTTTACTGAGCTGCAGCACATTAATGTTGAAAATTGTGTAGTGACTAGGACAAACTCAAGGCAGAACATGAGAAGGTGGAGTTTGAAAAGAAAAAAAACTGAAACTGGAAATTAGACTTCTTGAGCGACGGCAGTACAAGTATAATGTCCCAGTTATTTGCCATTCTTTGGGGAAAACAGTTGATTTGATAACTAGCCATTTATTAAATGCAAAAAAAAAAAAAAAAAAAAACATGAGAATGGCTTTAAACTATTTGAAATGGCAATGTTAGATTATAAGTATTCATTGTACAAATATCTGACAGTGGTCAGTCATTCTTTTACAACATGTTCTAGGCCCTATTAGTTGTTTATCCTGGAAGATGTCTGATGACAGGAGCCACGGGGTGCTCATCCTCCTCCAGCACCACTTCCCCTTGCCTCAGAACAGGGATTCTGTTATGAACACAAATGTTGTGCAGCACTGCAGTGGCAGCAGTGATGGCACAGATGTGTTGAGGATGCATTCACATTTCACTGTGGACGCAGTGAAACCTAAAAGGCGAGCCACAAAAATAGGCTATACCATTTCACAATATAGGCCTCGTTCATTTAGCTATAAGTCAGGTTTGTTTATATTGCCCTTCAACACAGGCATGTCTCAAAGCGCTTAACCAAATACATCAGGGCAATAAATAACAAACTACATCACTATAATGTACAGACTATACACATTGCATTTACCATAGTCGACTTTTGTTAGCGGTATTTATTCCACAAATCAGTTACTAACCTATGTTTGAGCATGCCAATGCAGTGCACAACAATGCTCCTCATTGTTGGGTGAGCAATATCAATGCAGCTCATCAAAGTCCTGCTTGGTCTTTGCTGATTCTTTTTGAGTGGGATATTATACCTAATCCTCCTTGTGACAAGTAAACTTTATTTATTTATTTATTTATTTATTTATTTATTTTTGAGTTTTCCTCTAATAATAAACAAAGTAAAAAAAAAAACAGGTTATGTATGTTACTATAGTGAAAAACATCTAGAGTGTGTGGGAGTACAGACTGTATTAGATAAGAATTCCCACTTCCAAAAAAGCGGTTTGTCTGGTGCACAACAAAACCTGTTAACTTGTTTTCACTTAGTTACTCTTCACATCGCATGTTCATTGTGTGCCACACACAAACTTTTGTTACTTGTTTGCCCTCCTCCTAGTGAACACAAAATCCATTATTTTCAGCCATTGATCACTTCATACCTCCTACATAGCACAGATTCACCAAGTGGTATTCAGTGGATGACTCAGTGAGAAACTCTAAATGGATGGAGTGAAATATAATATCTTTCACTGTAGATGAGGCAGATGGAACATAATTTAACAGTTTTTTTTTCTTTAATGGCAGAGGATGTCCATAATGCAGTGAAAATAGGTCTCTTCATCTTGTCATAGATTAAAGACTCATTTCTGTAGATTTTCTAGTTCTGGGTGAGGGTTTCTGGTGTTCATGAATATTAATAAACTAAGATCAGAGAAATGGCATGTGTACATTCTGTTTTAAGGTGGATTTTCTCCTTTAGATCACAAAGCCTTGGCATGCCTCTCGCAGTAGGAACATTCCATACAGACACAGATTACCATAATTAATATATAGCTGTGAGTCAGATGAGGTTCTTAGCCAATGAAGGATGACTTATTGATGTCTTCCACTGATGATGAGCCAGTTCCAAATACAGCATTCTCTTTACAGTTCAGCTCTATGATGCCATACAATTAAGGGTTAACTGACTATCTACTAACTACTAATATGTTCCTCTTTTACATAGCTGTCAGAAATATGCTAGAAAGCAAGAAATATGTATATGATCACTGTCATACAGCTCCAGTGTGGTGCAGTGGTTGAGATGGTAAGATGCCCAGGAGAGAGAAAAACTTAAAACTACTTTATATACAGTTATAGTTAGGTAGAAAAGTCAAGTGGTTCTCAGCCTCTGGTTTTGGCCCCTCCAGACAGTTACAAGATAAATCTGAGGGGTCAGGGATGATTAAAGGGAGAGGAATGATGAAAAAAAAAAAAAAGAAAAGAAAGTCATTCATTTTTCAGACTTTATTATAATCTGTGCTTTTTAAAATACTGAATAATTTTTTACCTCTTTCAGTCTTGAATGGTTGTTGAAATTAAATCTGAAAAGTTTAGAGGGGAAATGCGTCTTTGCTAGAACTGCTAACAACTCAAAGACACCTGACATGACAAAGAGCCACAGACAAGGTTCTGTTGTAAGGGGTCATAGGCTAACAATGTTTTTAACAGTGCAATATATTTTTGTGAACTTATACAGTGCATCTGGAAAGTATTCACAGCAAAACACAACTGATGGTCTCAAACACATTAAGAAGGCAAGAAATTCAACAACTCTTGAAGAGGCACACTTGTTAACTGAAAACCATTCCAGGTGACAACCTCATGAAACTGATTGAGAAAATGCAAAGTGTGTGCAAAGCTGCCTTTATATATAGTCACTAATATAGATACTATATATTTATATATAGAATGGAATGTACAAGTGACAGCTGTGACATCATATCAGTAGATTCCACTCAGACCTTCAACGTCAGTCAGT
>JBBMJY010000002.1:3370938-3404313 GCA_037833715.1 Toxotes lorentzi | reverse complement strand
TGAAAGTTTAAGCCAGCATAGTTGATCACGGCTGAGTCTATTTTTCCTGCTGACAAACTCAGCTGTAGTAAATTTCTATTAATACTGTCAGTTAACAGGACAACAATAAGTTTCACATCATGTAACAAAATAAATTTGCAAACGTTAAAAAAAAAAACAGTTTTCATGTTGTCATTATGGGGTGTTGTGTGTGGAATTTTGAGGGAAAAATGATTTTAACCCATTTTGGAATAAGGTTGTAAAATAACGAAATGTGGAAAAAGTGAAGCAATGTGAATACTTTCCAGATGCACTGTATCAGCTGTATATAAACTTAATCTGAATACTAACTATAGTATATATAGTAAAATGGAAATGCTTGGGTAAAGTATTAGTGCCGCAATACTGTACTTAACTACAGTATGTAAATGAACGTAGATATGAACAATACATAGATCCATCCAGCCCATATTCAGGTTTACAAGATGGAGTGCATACTGATAACCACCTGCCACTGGTGATGCTGACTTAACTAGGGTCAAATGTTCATTTGTTTGTTGTTTGTCTGCATTAGTTCTCCCTGCAGACTCTTTGTTGATGTTTCAGTTCTTTGAGAGCTCCCACAAAGAGCGAAATGGTCAATTCCTTGACACTAGTGTGACTAAAGTCATGATTCTGCAGTTCTTGCAAGTCTCTGCAAACCCGGCTTCACCACTACAAAGCCAAAGTACTATATAATGACACATTTAGGGAATGGAGAGGCTTTAAAGCTTTCCAGTATAACTCAGTACATCTCAGACAGTATAAATCAGTAGACTAAGTTCGAAATGATGATACACATATCAGAAAACACAATGAGAAAAACATTTATATACCTCACCAAAAAAAAGTCATTCAAGCAGTTAATGCACTCTTGCAGTTATTTGGGGTAGTTAACAGTTGTTTGTTGTGGCATGAGCTGCCAAAGCACACAATTTTGCATAATTTGGGATCATTTCTTCTGCAAAATTGTTAAGTTTGCACTCGAATGAAGAAACACCAGCTTGATGAATGGTGCTATTCAGATGAACAAACCCCTTTTTCTCTGCTGTTTTATGTTCACAACCACTATGATCAAAACCCATTATCACAGCTAGTGGAATGAATACGCTGTTGATCTGGAGCTTATCACTACTTTAAGAATTTGGACTGAACAAACAACTGACTTGACAATGAGTCATGAGCCAGGCTGTTCACTTGGTGATCTATTTTTCCTGAAAATACCACTTAGGTTCATCTCAGTCTACACTGTCTCTTAAAAGGCATTCAAGACTGGTCTTAGTTGCTCCACTGCAGACAGTTTGGAGACAATTCAATTGTGGATATAAGTGTGAAAATCTTAGAGAACAGATGTAATTGTCGTTTTTTTTTTTTCTTTCTTTTTTTGGTTCTGAAGCTTATTCAGCCTTGTAAAGATGTATTCAGGGAGTGTGGCAATTGGAGTGTCCATTTTCCCCAGATGACACACCAATGAAGAGAAGTAATTTCTACACAGTAGTAGTTCCTTTTGGCACCTTTACAGTGGGAGCCATTAATCGCCCATTGTCCACTGGCTAAGAGGCTCAGCAGAGCAGTATCACTATATTAATTAGGATGTACAGTGCCTGCTTCAAATGTAAAATTAGTCAATTAGTTTGCATATTCACTTCAGTCCAGTGCCTCAGGTCCAAATGCCCTTTAGAATCAAAAAGAGTGGACATATTTGATTTCTGCTCTGCTGCTTCCACATTGCTTTTACTGCACTCTGTCCAATCTCAATATCATTCTCTCTCAGTCTCTGTCTTAGAATCTCTTTCCACAAAATCTCAATTCAAGGTCCATTTCTTTCCTTTTTCTTATATTTTTAGCTTTCATCTTCATTCAGTGGTTTTCACCAGTGGATACATCTGGCTCAGGCATACTTGTGTGTAACACCGGTCTGATAACAGGTGGTCCTGCAGTATATCAGGGGAGGTTGTAGCTCCCTGTCTGGATTCAAGGCTCTGTCATAGTTTTTCCTTTTGTTTTCTTGCTTAAATGCAAATCTAGCTGGACCCCACCAAAGTCCAGACTGGTCGTGATGCACTTGAAGCTTGTTTGATAACTACAAATAAAGCCAGGTGATGAAGGACTAACACAAACACATGGATGAAATGAATTTCTGAACTGCAAACGTTTTCTCATCGTTACAGGCTCTTGTTGATTGCACTCCATCTCTCATGGGCCAGATCACTGCAGTCTCACCTCAACAGATCATTCAGCAGCTGAACTGATTAGGGACCAGACTGACTCTCCAACAGCTTGATGCACCTTCTGATTGTATGTGTTGAAATTGCCATTAAAAATGCTGAAACCCAATGTTCATTGATCATTCTTAGCAAATGATACATGTTGACACAACAATCACCACTCGAGGTAGACTTAACTTGCGTGTTCTGGACTGTAATCTATAACCTGGCAAGATGACAGGTTACCAACTCTGCAATCTTTTTCTCTGCTTCCCTCCTCCCTCTGTTCTCCCTTTCTTTGTCTTGACAAAGCCAACCCTCCCCTCCCATGTCCTGTCCTCCCTTGGTAATAACACATTAGTTTGTAGGACATTAGTCTGTAAAAATGAAAGCATATGGCACGTAATATTTACTTGTAATGAGCCTGAGTGCCACCATGCGCGGAAACCAAATTATGAGTGCCTCATTTTGTGGCAGCCCAATAAATATTTCACCCTGTAAAAGTATGGATGACATGGGTGTATGAGAGAGCCACCTGTTCTTGTCTGCTAAATGATTTACCAGATGTCTCGTCTTCTTTCCTTTTTGTCTTCAGTGCCCCCCCCCCCCCCTCCCCCCCATTAATTTCCATATTTCCCCCAGGTCCCACAAGAGATGGAGAGAGGGTGTATAACAAAAATAGGAGATTAAGGAGAGGAAGCAGAAAAGAAGATGTAGTACACTGAGAAGTGTCAAGCTAATTTAAGACCAGCAAGAGTGAGCATGAAT
Organism: Toxotes lorentzi; assembly: GCA_037833715.1. Classification (NCBI taxonomy): domain Eukaryota; kingdom Metazoa; phylum Chordata; class Actinopteri; family Toxotidae; genus Toxotes; species Toxotes lorentzi. Next base: position 3,401,320 of record JBBMJY010000002.1, on the reverse strand, counting down.
GAGATGCACAAATCTTCCTGCTCACTGTTTACACTTCTGAACTATTCAGGCTCTGTGGCACCACCAAATGTACTCGCCCATTCACTGAAGTGCTAAAATTCACCAGTGACGCTAAACATCATTACACTCTTTCAGTATCACACCTCTTGATTATTCATATATTCCCTCTTTTGATGGGATTTACATCACAGACTGAAGAAAGTGTAAATACAAACACTGCAGTCGTTGCTTTTACTTAAAGATGAGGTATCTATTCTTACAAAACAAAATGTTGCAGCAAGCAGCAACTGACGTTAAGTGGCACTCAGGAGGTGCTAATGCATCATAAGTGCATGATAAATATTGATTGTTGTGGCAGCATTTGTGTTTTAGTCACAAATACGAGGAAGAACTTTTAGTGCAAGAGTGCCGATTAGAATGACACAAACAGATGCTAGCAGCGATTAATCAGTCTCAGTTTGTCACTGTCAGAACTTTTGACAGGTTTGATTTGTCAATAAACTTTAAAAGTTGCTAGGTCACATGCCAGTTACATACAGCTGACGTCTGTAGAAACTAGGCTGTGTCAGAAATCACTCCCATTCATTACCCCTTACATAACACACATTCAGTAGTTTATTTAATTACAAGCAGTAAATTGAGATTTTGACTAATTTTTACTAATCCTCATCATCATCGCCATTTTGCATCAACACTGACAGCTGTAGAGTCAGTGGTAATTTTTGCATCTGTAAAATGCAACATGCTGCATTCAAAGACACTCAGACAAAATGGCAGACAGTAAATACAGTGCACTAACTAGTAAATACGGAGTGGTATCAGACAAAACCCTCGTTTGCTATCCCTTCCTCTGCCCTGTGCCAGTGAGATCGCCACCTCAAACTTGATATGGGTTCCACCTTGTTCTGCTGGTTTTTTTCTGACAGCCATTCCTTCTTAGTTGGTTAAATAAATAAATAAAAGTCTGTTAATAGTGTGCTTATAGTGATCAAATCCAGCAGCTGATTCCGGTCCAGTGCAGGCATAGTTTCTGGCTGTTAATCTTGCAGTAGCACAATCATTCTGTAAACAACTGTGTATTGGTTTGACAGCAAAATAACATAATGGGTTATATCAAAGACTAAAGTCTTAAAACCAATGTACACTAGCAGTGGAACTCATAGTTTAAATATAGCTAAGTGTGTCTGAATCATTTTTGCATGCATTTGCATGACAGACAGTGACTGGCTCGATTCTGGGTCTAAGCAGCTATAATAGACCTCATTTCCATATGTAAAAGCACAAAGAAACACACACTATCAAATGCTAAACCACAGACAGACAAATTACATGCTGTCACAAGTTACTACAATAAAAGCAATGTGATTGTTGGCATGAAATATAAGAGTAATAATAAGTAATAAGAGGTAAAATGTATCTGATGCCCATTTGACACTTAGCAACAGTATTAAACGAATAATGTCCAGAGATACTAGATCAGATACTCGGGAAAGTTGAGTCCTAGTGTGGAAACTAAATATACTGTACACTGAAAGTCATGGAAATGTTGAAAACTGAACACTATGGAACACTATGCATGTTTTAACAAAAGCATCATAGAGCAGCTACAGGAGACGTGTATCAGCACCACATGGGCAGAAACCCGAGCCACTCCAGACATATCGAGCAAAATAAGATATAAAAGAGATAAAATGTGTAATTCTGTGTATGCACATAATCACATGTACAAAATCAGACCTCACACACAGATCCACATAGAAACTGTCACTAAAAAAAAATAAAACAGGATCTCAGGATCTCTCAGGAGCCAGGATCTCTCGCATGCACACACTCATGCAGATCATGCATCCAAACAAAGAGAGGGATGGCATTTTGACATTAAGAGGAAGAGAAACACACAGATCCCTCCTACTATACCTGGGATTTGGGCCAACACACACTCACTCACACACACACACACACATACACACACACACTGTCTCTCTAACTCTTGGGAGAACAGGAGCTTCCTACAGGGCTCAGATGTGATGTGTGTGTGTGTGTGTGTGTGTGTGTGTGTGTGTGTGTCCTCCCACTTCCTCATGTCTTTAATAGTTATCTTTTCTTTTTTCCAGCTCCTTCCTTTCCTTGTCCAATTCTCCCTCATTATTGTCTCTCCCCCCCGCCTTTAAATCTCTCCTTTACTTCCTTTACTTATTTTACCGTGATCCTTCTCACTTCCTTCTGCTTTCAGTCTGCTCAGAGGTCATCCTCCGTCCTGGGGATAGCAAATGAAAAAGTAAAATAATGCATGTGATAACTTTTACTGCTGCCTCTCACTGAATATATGTTACTGTTGGGCTCAAAATCTAATGTCAGTATTTTATGGAATAAAGTTCTTGAGAATGCATAATCTTTGTTACTAAACTTCAGCCACCTCTTCCAAGGAGCTTATGTTTTCATCCGTGTGTGTTTGTTTGTTCGTGTAGCATCTCGGTTTTTTTTTTATTTGTCAGCAAGATTACGCAAAAAGTACTGAACCCATTGGCACCAAACTTGGTGGAGGTATGGGGTGTGGGCCAAGGAAGAACTCAGTACATTTTAGGGCAGTTCCAGTTAAAGGAGCAGACCCTCCTTGGCGGATGTCCTCCACTGAGTGTCATTCTAATTAGTTTGTTTCTTTATTTGTCAGCAGTATTTAACAAAGATTGCTGAACTGATTTGCACAAAATTTGGTGGAGGGATGAGGCATGGGCCAGTGAGGAAACCCTTGAGTTTTGGGGCCAATCCAGATTATTTACTATGAATTAGATTTTTTTTCCTCTCAGATCTCTGTGTGTGTTGTTTGACATTGGCCTTGACTGAGGCCTGTGCTCTCTAAGTGTCTCTTTAGTTATTTCTTTGATTATTCAATCAATCTGATATTTAGTCTCAAGAGCAGGTGGAGACCACACCAGAGCAGGAGTGAACCAGATTTACAACCATCTATAGACAAAAAGGTTACATAAGCAATCCTTTGGTAACAACTTATCTATGATCAAAATCCATTTGACCCTTGGATATATTGGCAATTATCCTTTTGTATTTACTTCATTTTAGCTTCTCTTCTGAAGTCATCATCTCCTCTCCTCCTTCTCCTACGTACCATCTTCTTTTTCCTCTTCTGCCCTTTCTCTGTTTCACTGGCTCCGAGAAGTATTCTCAGCTTTTTTCTTGCCTCTCTTTCAGTCTACTTTTTTTTTTTTTTGCTCCTCTCTCATCCCATTTCCTTGCTTCTTTCTGTCTTGGCCTCACTCTTTCCTCTTCTGAAAAGGTATCACCTCTTCTCAAGGATGTCCTGGATTCGTAGCTACGCTATCACCATGGGGACTGTTACCGAGGAGATAATGAGCAGGAGAGATAGAGAGACGGATGAAGTAGTGGTGGTGGTGATGGTGGGGGTGGGGGCTCCGGCTTCATGTGGCCTTCCTTGGTTCAGTAGGACAACAACGTGGAGGAATAATGGTGAAGCAGACAAACAAGGTTGATGGATTGATAGGCAAATAAAGAGCAAGGGATGGATGAAAGGGAATGATGGAGGGAAAATGAGAGGAAGAAAGGTAGGGGTTGGGTTTTTTTTAGGAGTAATTGACAGTGAGAGGCAGGTAGGTAATGATCTACATTTCAAAGGCATGATGTAAAAGACGACTGGGAAGTGGCTCAAAGACATGGAGGGAGTGAGGACAGAAAGACGAGAGAGTCTGAAGGAGGGAAGTAGGAGGGAAGATGGAGGACAGATGAATTAGAGGAAGAGGACAGAGTAAGGATGCCATGATAAGAGAGGGAGAGATGGGAAATGATGAAAAAGGAAATTAGAGATAAGAAAACTGAGTGTAGCATGAGAGGAGAGGGTGGGTCTGACTACTGAAGAAGAGATGGAAGAAGAAGAGGAAGGTGATGCAGCAGCAGGCAGGTGGTACAACTGACTGATGTATGATGCAGATATAAGTCTTTAATTAAAAATCAGATCCGCTTCAGTCAGTGTCATCCACCACTGCTATGATGGAAATGATAGAGATAAATTCATTGCAGTTTTTCTGTTCTATTCTGTCATGAGTTGTGCATTTTATGATGTTATAATTTATTTTTTGGTTGTTTATGCTCAATCGACCTGACAAACACCTCCTAAGTTAATAACTCATTTCCAAAGATTCCTTTCACACTTGTAGCCGTGTGCTTAAAGTGTAGCAGGAGGCCGAATGATAAAGAGAGCAAGATTTTTCCTCTCTCAGAACATACACCGTCATATCGTTCAGACTGTAATTACAAGCAGCTGAGCGGGAAACACTGTTTATCATTAAGCAGAAAATTCCATACTAGAGTTATACTGAATTTTTGACAGCTACAATATCTCTGACTCTGTGAAAATAACTACACAAGTGTCAACAGACCATTGTCAAGAGTGCTGGCAGTTACATCAGTATAAAATTTAATATTCAATAACACTAATGCAGTACAGCTAATTTAAAGAGAGTACTACTTTGTCTGCATCAGCTTCACTTGCTAATGAGCCAATGACATGACAAAACAAACATCGCCAATTTAGGCTAGTTTTGTGGTGTAACAGTGGAATCATCAGTGGGATTTTGAAAGAGGTTTTCTTACTTCTGGGAGACAAACCAGAAGTTCTGGTTCCACCATGGCTCTCCTGCATGAATGCAGCAATAACCTGTGTAATGGCTGTGCTGAATTCTGGGAATTCATAAATCTTCCTCTTCTGCTGTGCACTTCTCCCTCAAGGTGTAAGTAAGGCGTAAGATCCCTCCCTCTTTCTATTCTTATTTCTAAGCCTGTTTAATTTAAAAGAGAAGATGTTTTTCTCTTAGTTAACACATGCTTCTGTGAAGACATACCTATCAGAAAATATTGACTTCAGTCTTCTCAGAAATGGTTGGCGCTGTGTGGCAGTAAAAACTTCCTTCCATCTCGAAACCACTCTGTGGTCACTTATTATAAATGTAATAAAGTCAAATTACACACGAATCACCATGTGATTACTGTGTAATTTGATGACTTTGCAATCATGAAACACTGATTTGACCAGTGTCTCAGCACAGCATTCAGCTCTTTATGTCTGGCTTTCCAACAACAGAAAAAACAAACAAACATGGAAATGAGAACTACAAAATGATGGCTTTGGCTGTATGAAAACATAATTACGCTCATTATGGAGAGTGGAAGAGGACAAAGCAAAAGTTTAACCAACTCAGATTTAGCAGGGTAACCAGGCTGTGTTTGTGCTATTCCAGTCCAGATGTTTGCTCTGATGTGATGTGAAGTTTGGTGAATGTGTCTAAGATGAAGCATTATGTTTTGGATTTTTGTGTCAGTCCCTAATTTTGGCACCTGTCTCAGAAAATGCACACCACTGAGTCAAAACATTACAACAAAACATGACAACTCACAGATGTCTTGGTGCCAGATACCACAAACAAGTCATGTATGTCAACTGAAACACTGTAATTTGTTCCAGCAAGAACAGTATGCGTTCAAAAAGGAGTATATATGAAAATAAATAAAGGTAATCAAAAATAGGAGGTGACTGTGTGGGAATGCAGCCTCCAGCAATAACAAGATTTAAAGATGTGAATCTGTGCAAGAGAGTAGATGAAAGAGGGAGGGTAGAGAAAGAATGAACGAGTTCAATGGTGAGCATATTATTTTTGAATCATTTAGCAGCACATATTCCCAGCATGGCTCCCATTTGACTGGACGGACGGTAATGTCAGTGCCGCAGATAAGGCAGCGATGATAACGTGAATGAGACTGATTACATGTTGAAGAGGGACAGGAACGGATAATAACAGTGATGGTAGCGTAGAGGAAAATGAAAAAATACTGTTGAGGGAGAGAACAAAGAAAAAGAAAGGGAAGAGGTGAGGGAGGTGAGTAAAGGAAGAGCTAGGAGGTAAAAGAATGAGAGAGGAAAGGAAGAGCTGGAAGAAGAAATGAAAGGGAAGAAACGGAAGACCATCTATGTGAGAGTAAGAACAGAAGGTATTTAACTGTTTCTGTACAAAAACAACTAAAACGGAGTCAACCTGCTGAAGAAGGGAACATAAAGTGACAGAAAAACGTTTTTAACTGTTAATTTTGTTTACAGTTGAAGTTTATTTTGTGACTCGATAGATCTACTTCTACACTATTTGTTATAATTTATATGCATTTCTATTTGGCATGTCAGGAAACTGCGTCATTAACCACTTACGTACCATTTTGCATTCGAGGTTACCCAGATGTCCACTTTGAATTTGTAAATCACACTGTGTCAGCAATAGAAACTATTCAGTGGTTTATGGGCCAGCAGTGGCTGTCTGTGTGAGTGTGGCTCTACGTGTACAGGTTCACTATGTTTGTTTACCTGTATGTGTTTCTGTGCCATCAAGAACCTCAGCAATCTGCCATCTGCCCCCATTCTGTCACCCCAGCAGTGAAATAACACACACACACAGACAGACACACACACACACACAAACACTCATGAAAAACTCCTCCTTAAAGCCTTGTCAGCATGCGATTGTCATGCGTCAGTTTTTGACTCATGTTTTCATACATTTTTGGTTTTGTCTTGAATATTTTATTGAAAGCCATTAACCACAAAAGGGAGAGAAAACTCTAATAATAAAAGCTGTCCTCCTTAACATGATAGTTGTGAGTTAAATTCTAAGTTTGTTTTGATTCTTTGCACACTCATTGTGGCCAGACTTTGAACCTGTCTAGCTACTTATTACTGTAATGTGCTTATAACACAATGACAGTGAGAGGTCACTTGTTCCAGGGACAGACACTCTGCCATTTGCTGAGAGTCTCTGGACACAATTTTCTGTGTATAGTTACATGAATCAGAGTCTGACAGGAAATGTGAAATTTCTATGTGGTCAGTAAGCTTTTATGCCTTCATGCTGTGTAAATGTTTCTTTTAAGCCCTAAATGAAGAGATGAGATGAGGGGATGGGGGGTGAGGTGATTTTCACACTGCATGTGCTGACGAGTGTTTTTAATCCAAAGTGCATGTGTGGGTTATTTCTTCTTGGTCCTCTGCCCCATCAATAATTAGAGACCCAATTACCTAGACTTCTGCTTCCCATGGGGAGGACGCTACATAATTCATGTCCTGCACAGTGAGAAGCCTTGTATTTGTTCATCATGCCTTTAAGTGTATCTCACATTTTTGCATTCAGAGAGCCATTTTTTTCTTTTAGTTTAATTAATTAGTTTTACTGTTTGTATCGAGTTAAATGTGGTCACGTGATTTTCTGACAGATATGCCTTGTTTATTATTGATATGTATAATATATGAATCATATATATTATATATTATTTGTCAATTACTAGAACCAATGCACGTACTCACTATGGTGCACGGCTAATATATTTATGATATTGTCCACACACCCTGGAATACTGATCCTGTTTAAATTGGACTGGATTAATGTCACAGTTTCAATTAATATCCTTGTAATCTACAAGTCACTATGTGACTTGTCAATTTAATGTGATACATGTTCAAGTGAAAAAAAAGTAGTAAATACAAACTGAAATACAAACTACTTATAACATAAATAATAAAATATAAATATTAAAATACACCATATACATTATTCCATGATCATATGCACATTAAGCAATGGTGACAGAATTCACACATAAATCAGAAAGTATTGTATAAAAGACTATATTACCCACAATTCTACAGACTAAGGTGGCATAACATTAAGCTAGCCACTTGTCATGGGTAACAGTTACTGATATTTGTTAATTCAGCCCAATTGTTTTGGTGGATGCCTTTTGATGATGCTGACATACATGTTGAATGTATTTGAAATGTGTTGTCAGTATCTATATCAAGATAACTGGGCAGTATTGGTGCATTATCATACTGATAGTTTGGTAAACATTAATCAATTAAAATTCTCGAGCAGATTTTTTCTTCAACCAGGATAGTTTTCAAATTTATTCTGGTCATTTTTAACAGGCTTGCTTAAAGAGGTGGATTAAAAAGGACAACAAGACCAACACAAACCCATCAATCTAAAACTACTCACACACAATGAACAATGGAAATTCCTGTAACGACACATTATGCCTCAAAAATGATCCACTATTGAGTCGACACTTATGTCAAAATTAAGACGTTAGAAAGGAAACTTGTCCATCAGTGATGAGCCAGAACAACAGAAATAATCTTCCCTTTCTTAAGGCTGCACAGCCTGTCCTGTGATATTTCACACCAACTTTAACTGGTGTGTCAGGAATTTCACAAGTTCATCCAGCAGCTTGTACACTCTGCGGAGGCTGAAGCCAATGTGAAGCTGTGTTTCCTCCACAAACGTGTCCTTTTGTTCACCTTAAAATCTGCCTGCCCGATTCACAGTGTAGTGCAGCTTTCCACCCACGCCAACACCTTCCACCTTAACAAACACCCACAACCACCTTAACATGCACATGCAGGCTAAAACTCACTCTTGAGGATGTTTTTATTTTGTTCATGATACTGGATTCTAAAAGAGTTGCTTAGAAATTGTTATATCATTAGATTGCTGCATTATTACTTTTACAATTTGGTCATAAAACCAGCACTTAGATGCACCATTCTCCACAGTGGTGATATTAACTGCTATTTATTTCTTCTTCTTCTTTTTTTTTTTTTTTAATGCAGATATTTTTAGTTTCTAACATGATTGTGTTTGTTTTGTTGTTCAAGAGATGAAAAGCGCTCAGACACAGTGAAAGTTGTTAAACTGTGGATGCTGGGAAAACAGATTCATTTCAGTTTGAATTTCTTGCTAAAGTGTCTTCGAACACACCTCTCTTACTCCAGCTGTTCTAAACCAGATGTAAGCACTGACTTAATCTAAATACTGAGAGACTCATTCAGATCCCCCTTTTCGTTATTACCATGAGCTAAAAGCAGAAGTGGGTCAATCGTGAATCTTTTTTCGCTCCTGCTTTCATCTCTCAGACTCTTAAATGATGCTTGAATTCAACATCAATCATGGATTAGGCAGCAAAGCCCAGTGCTTTATCAATCATAAAGTATCAGATCTCTATCAAGAAAACTAACCTTGACTTATAGTGTTACAGAATAAACACAGACATTTATATTTCTATGTCTTTAATACCACCATCATTGATGAAAGCACAATAACAATTCTAATCAAAATAATTTACAGTAATTGTAATTTCTAGTTTGCTAGGTTGATTTAAATCTAACTGTAAACAGGTTATAGCATTCATTGGAGCAGCTGGGCCCCTATTAAGGTCAGATTTACTGATTTATGGTTGATAGAAGGGGTTAAAGAGGAATCTGTCCCCACAGTGTATGTTCGGATTTATAGTTCAGGATGGATTGTAGATTGTATATATTATATCAGGCCATATTGTGCTTTAATCATATTCCCTCCAGAAATTGTGTTTCCATTCTTTCATGTACCTCATGATGCCAGTGGTGCTGGGAAGGTCAGAGGATTTTTCATTACTGAATATGGGACCAGACCATGCTGAGTAAACACTGTAGTGAGAGAGAGGAGATCACAGTGAGCAAAGGGTTTACTGGCTCTGCTGTTACTGAGTAGAGTCTTGAACTTGTTTTGTGTTGTCTTCACTTTAAACAATCAGGACAAAGAACCAAAAAGTAGGAGAAAATACATTCCAAGCTTTGGGCAGACCGATTATCGGATCAGCATTTTTGTAATTATCTGTAATTCATTGTAGTTTACTGTAGTTTTATATTACGTTTCTCTCTTTCTCTCTCAGCACATTCTGATTGGTTACACATCACTAGTAATAGCCTGTCAACACTGAGGGCTCCTGTGCCACAGACGGGCACAGAGGAACACATCTGCAGGCTGGAGCAGCTCTGGTGAGCGAGCGGAGCTGTGTTCCAGAAGTTACAATAAACAACACGACCTCATGATCTGTTTCCCAGGACACACAATGACAAGATGTTCATAATAACGTTAGGTAATGTTGAGTCTCATGAATACAAGTGATGTTACTGACGTGTGTCTTTAAGCTGCCTCTGACCCTGTTTCTTGTAGAGACGTGCAGGATATCATTAGACACTTTAGACATAATGGAACTGCATCTAACGCCTTGTGACTTCTATTTCCCCTGCTATAACATGTTATTAATATTTTACATTTAAATAAACAAAAGGGTTTCCAAAGCTGTTTCGCTGTAATAAATGAAGCACAGTTGTGCGTTAAGCATATGTCAGCCTGCGGCCACACTTTTACCACTCACACACTCTCTCTCTCTGTCTTCCTCTAAAACTCTTACTGCAGATGGATGCAATACAGAAAAGTCTTAAAGTGCAGTATGGGAGTGTTACACTCAACCAACAGCAGGGAACGCAGTCTGCAATACATAAAGCCATTTTGTTCATTTATTTATTTATTAAAATCTTCAGTGAGTTTTATAAGACGTGCTGCTGGGAGCTCCCTGCTCTTTTTTTGTTTTAAGATAATGTTGAAAAGTTCTCTTTTAATTAAACATATGCTTAAAGGCATTTCAACAAAGTTTTCTGTCTGAGTTTGTGTCATTCTAAATTAGAATGAGATTTTTCATTTTTACTGCACACATATTCAAATATCAATTATCGGTCCCCTTGATTATTAAAAATCTGTAATCTATATCAGTCGACCTCTGGTCTGAGCTGACCAATCATAGTTTTTGACCTCAGATTTGTTGCATGGTAATTTGATTTAAAACATTAATTTAGAGATGTTCAACATAACAGAATCATAAAGATACACTCTGACAAATGGACCCTCTGTGCTTTAGTGCTGCAGATTTCCAACAAGTTTCAATTAAATTAGCAGTAACCAGATGACATGCAATAAAGCCAGGATCTTTTGAGGCCCCTGGACTTCTGGGGCCGCCAGAGCCACCCACTTTGCCCAGTTGGAAATCCAGACTTGCACATAAATTCTTGCATTGTACTAAAATAGAACATGGCTCCAGACGTACTTTCCCTGCACTGAGTCCCATATGGTTCTAGGACTCCGCTGATCTGTGTCATCATATCCCAGAGTTATAATGTGTTCAGTAATAAAATAGAGCAGCAGGGAAGGTTAAAGTTAAGACCTTAAAGTGAACAGGGAAATTAAGGCGGTTCCCTGATGGTCTGGCTTTATTTCAGAATTTCATTACCTCAACAAGGAACGCCCAGAGGTCAAATACGTTCATCAGCTGAAATTTGCCACAATGGCTGTCAGTGATTACAAAGTTTGGACCGTGTGTGATGCTCTCAGTTTGCTGCAATATGTTACATTAGATCTGTTTAGAGCCATCGGTGCCTTTGTTTCTTGGGATAAAGGTTTAATAAGTGTGTCATTTTCTTTTATCTGCTGTCACTGTCACTGAAGGAGGGTTTAGCTCTGACATGTTTAACAAATACGCAAGGTTTCAAACAGTCCTGTTCAGACGAGCTCATTAGGGCTGCAGTATTTCTGTTTTATTCTTTATGGTGTGTCACTTTCCAGGTGAGTGATCTGAATTTACCCTGGGGAAACCACAGCAAAGCAACTTGGAAACAAACTGGCATTTATCGAAAACTCGCTCCCCCAGGCGTTTACTTGAAGACGTTCCCTTTGTGTGAGTGGACATATCAAATTCAATAATGCTCAGCAAAATGCCTAGCTATAATCGTGCGACTGTGATTGTGTCTTCTCTCTCCCCCTGTCTTGACAATGTTTTGCTGAAGCAGAGGAGCTCTTTTTATTCTTATTTAAAAAAAAAAAAAAAAAAATGCCGGGACCACTAACACTGGGATTGTGCCTCAGCTCTTCTGACACTGAGTGGAGTCATTTAATTTCCATATCAAAAGGGCTCCAGGAAAATCAGAAAAACCTGCACAAACCGAGAAGCACTGCTCTATCGCTCTCGAAGAAGCATATGGAGAAAGAGAAAAGGGGAAGAGGCAGAGAATGGCAAAGAGTGATTAGAGAAGCAGAGGAAGCAAAGGGGGAAGACAAGAAGAAAAATGAAGCGTTTTGTATCTCGGATCCAAAAGGTGTCTCTTCCTCACAAAGAGTGTTTTCTTTTACAAAGGGCCGTATTACAGAAAGGGCCCAGGAGTGAATTAACTGGAGAGGAGTCAGTGTACCGGGATGCTGGGGTGTACATATTGGGGACGGAGAAGATCTCTTTAGGGGGAATTCTTGCTCATTTTTGTGTTCCCATGAAGAGAGAGACAGGGGAATATTGCTCATGTCACTCCCTTGTGGACCTGGCAGCATTGTGAAGGAAAGTGGGCTAATCCCAACGCGGTGAGAGGTGTCAAGTGGCACAAATCAGCCAGAGCTTTGTGATGTTAGATGGTTTTAAACATAAATACTCTCGATATTAAAATAGCAGCAGATTAGAGCATAATCACTGATATACTAAGGATGTTCCTGCTTGTGTCCACAGCTGCAAGACGTTTGTATAACCTGCAATGAAAGGTTATTTGCACAATTAGAATTTGTTAAATTTGTAAATGAGTCAAAATCAGTAATGTGTCTCAGGATGGGCTTCGTGTCTGAACAGGTTCAGTTGGAAGCAGCTTTCAATTTCAAAAGCTGTTTTCAAAAAGCAGTTTTAAGTCCATTTTGTCAGATTGTACTTCAGAGGATCAAGGGTTATAAAACTCAAATGAAATAACTTGACAGCTTTCAGTTAAGTATATAAAAGAACTCTGCAAACAGCTGTATTGATGTGGTTGGTTAATACAAACCACCCACTAGTTCTAAGTACATCGCCATCTTGGAGGTATTCTGTGATCAAGGCCGTTCTGTTTTCATCTTGGAGCATTTCCAGTAACGTTACTAAATGTGCCAGTTTTCTGTCTTGTAAAGTAGATGATGTTATATATAATGATGTTGTATGAAAAAGGGGAAGGATTATATCATTTTTAAGCCTCTTGTTTTAACAGGTCCTGATGTGTTAATTTTCAAAATAAACAAACAAACCATATACAGGCATAATGCATAACATGACTTCATGATCATCATTACAGCCTGACAATGTCAGGAAGATTTAATGCAAGTGAAGGCTGCTTTGCTAAACTCAACTTTCCCTGATTACAGCCATCTTACCTTTGCTGTTAGGACTGTATTATCAGTCGAAATGTAAACACATCCTGAGCCCAGCCATTAGTAAAATGTCCATGGACCTTGAGGGATTTATAGTTTTGGAGCTGTTCACAGGTATACACACTTATAAAGTAAACAAGAAGTACAAGGTTGGAGGCAACAGTGGAGAGGAAGTACTCAACAAGCAGTCAGGTCGTATGGATAAAGGTTGTTAGTAGACTACAAGTTATACAAATAATGGTCTCTGGCATCCTTGCTAAGTTGTCTCTGTATGATGTTTTCTCACTTTGCTTCTCCTTTACTAGTTTTACTGCTTTCACTGCTACCAAAGAGCATAAATGTAATGTAAGCTCTTTGCTACTACTTTCACTGTACCTCTCACTGTGAACAAAATGGCGCCTTGGTGACGTCACAGACAATAAACACATGTGACGGACAAAGACTAACTGATTCAGTCAGTGCCAGATCGCACTCTTGTCAAAGTCGATCATTTATTTTTAATTTGGCAGCGACTGTTGACAGTGTCACACGGTTAGAACAAATTTAAGCTGTTTGTTCAAACACTAAAACTTCCCCACGGTTACATTTTTCTGACACTTGACCCTGCAGTTGTGAAAATAATCAGCCTCAGCTGTGCTTCGTGCTTAGAGCTAATTACTACGTTAGTGTCATCATTTTTAATAATGATGTTAGCATTTAGCTCAAAGTACCACTGTATGTTAAAACATTTTTGCACTTTGCAAAGGGTGAAAACTTCCAGTTTTTCATACTTTCAGAAAAGGAGGGATTTTTGGAGCTACAGGGGTGGACCACAGGAAATGACTGCGACTGCTTTACTCGAGTGTCAGGTTAATATTGCTCGTGTTGCACGGGTGTGTCTCAAGAGTGTCAAGTGGCACTTTGACTTCAGAAGTACGCTTGTATGAAGTGGCTGTCCCACTTATCCCTGGATGTCAGTTTTCCATGTTAAAAAAAGAAAAATAAAGGTAATGTCAGAACTTGAAGAACAGTGGAACTCTTTCACTTTGCCTTGAGAAATGTCAAAATACACTGGCATTAATGTAAAACTGCTCTCACTCCATTGTTCTACTGTATTCTCGCGGTCAAGTTCTGGTGAGTTTGTCACATTGTGATGACGAAGGCGCTAATTCCACAAAAGCAGAATCTAAGTTCCGCGTTGTAAAACATAAATGTATTCGTCAGTGCTACAGGTAGAAGCGCTACTTTAGCCTTCATCACTTTCGACGCTGACACTTTTAGTGAGTTCTGTCAATTTTCTCCCCAAGTGCCGGAGTGGGTGTGTGACAGAGCTGAGAAGACATCGGTAATCGTGTAAAGTCATAAAAGTCAGTATTATAAATCACCACAGGCAATGTTCTCCCAGTGACACTCATTCATAAGGTCATGTGAAATGTCAATAGGGGCAGCTGTAGCCTCAGGCCATGATCACATAGGTGTCAGGTTTTTACAATATTTTGGCAGAAGCATTTGTCTTCCTTATTACAACCACATTTCATAGTCTTGGCCATTGTTCCTTTCAGTAAAATTTGCATTGCACTCACAAAGTTAATTGCTGGGATCTGTCAAGAACAAAGTCCCAGTGGGGAATAAACAGTCACAGTTATTTACTTCCAAAATGTATGATGCAAACATTCCACCACAATTTCAGACCTACTTCAAAAATGACCGTCAGTACTTGCCATAGTTGTGCACCCACAGTGTTTTACTGTTAAATGACTGATTATAACAACAACATTTTGGATGTACTTGCTTTCCCCAGTATATCGATTTCAACAACACTGGTTTGTTTACAACTAGGGATACACCGATCCAGTCTACAGGATCTGTAGGTGTACCACTGGTTGTGGTAGACCTTACTGTTTACTGGAAGTGCTGAAATGCCATTTGGGGTTAGCAGAAACTGACTTGATGTCGTTTTCTAAAATGAGATGGATACATTTCTGCACATATTATTGCATGTTTAACAAGTTTAATTAAGTAGATTTACTCTAGCAAGTGGAGGAAAGAAAAAGACTACAGAAGAGCTACATTTAGCAAGTTGGTTTTGTTTCATGAAGAGAATGAAGGAGCCACATACAGATGAAGTGGTTTGGTTAAGAGATCCAGAGGCATGTAATTAAGCCCAGTGATACCGTTTCCATTAGCTGCTGCAGAGGAGCACTCAGAGTTTAGGACTGATGTGCTCCAGCCTCACGTTAACTTACACTGAATAATAATAATAAGAGGCATCAATATCAGAATGTGGCCTGTTCTCTCATCTTAGCAATTAGCTGGTGAATACAGTGTTATATAACCAAAAGAAATGATGGCTGTAGTTCATAGTAGCACAAAGTAAAATCCAAGTTGTAGTAAATGGGAATTATCATTATTTTTATAGCCCAAGTCTACATTCAGTATCTCATTGGGATTTACAGGCTCAATGAGAAGACAAGAAAAAAATCAAAAAGAATGAAAAATGTGCGAATCCTCAAAATTCTGTTATGTAGTTTTAGTTTCCTAAACATAATCAGGTAACGCTCATACAAGCATCTTTCGCAGTCATTTCACAAAGGCTCTGAAAATAGACCAGTTTTGCTTTAATGCAAAGAACTTATTGTTAACATTTTGTTTTCCAGGCTACGATTTCAATATATATATATTTATTTTTATATTTTTTGGAGAAAAACAGGCTCGTATAATGCAGGAAGCCACATGAAACATCAGAATACAACTATTTTACAGTTTGCTTAGCCTTCCCCTTTAAAAATCAGATATTTTAACCCTTTAAGGTCCCTCAAGTTCACAGTCCTGTAGAGCTCTGTAAGGAGCAAAAGGGTAAAAACAAAACAAACCCCAAAACAGTAGAAGAAAGACAAGGAAAAAAAACTGTGAGCAGAAGCAATTCAGGAATGAGTCTGGTTTACAATAGACATAACACAACCAATATAAGTCCACATTTGGAGACAGGAGGAACAATGTATAATAATAATAATAATAATAATAATAATAATAATAACAATAATAATAGCAATAGTAATAATAATAGTAATAATAATAATAATAATAATAATAATAATAATAATAATAATAATAATAATACTAAGAAGAAGAATGAAAAGAATAATAATACCAGTGGTGGTGCTCAGTTGCCAACAGTAGAAGACAGTAGTTCTCTGCAGCTCCCATGGGTGACTGTTTACTGTATGGATGTGTGAGGCACAACTGGAAAAGAACATGCATGCTCAGCAGATCTTCTCAGAATAGAATAAAGGTCTCAATAATGCATTTACTGTAATGAAAAAAAAAGAAGAAGAAGAAATTAAATTCACAATAATCAAAACTGGGCTAATCCCATCAGCAGAGACTCAGTTTGACTTCAAAGATGTTAGATGTCAATACTATTATACTGTGTCAGTATGAAACTGCAGAGGAAATATGGTTTTAATGGCAAAGAAATGAAGCTGCATACGGTACATGCTTTGGATAGGGCCGGTTAAGACTTCTCTGGGATTGTCTGGGGAGCGTCGCAACAGCTGGGTGATGAAAACTGGGCTAATCTCATCAAGAGGAAGGTCGACCGTGGGTTTGATTAGTTTTGTGTGTTTTGTATATATCCACACAAAGCATCATGAGTTATAGACTCTTTCCTCACTCCTAAGTGCATATATGGACAAGAGTCAGTAAAACAGTCCTGTTGATCATTGTTGTTTTTATCCTCAGCATCTTTTTTTTCTTTTAATTTAGCTGGGGAGCCCTGTGCTGCCACTGCTCTCCTCGCCCGAGGCTTTCAACTAAAGAGAGAGCAAATGTATCAGCAAAGCCCAACCGTGGCATTTCCCAGTACGCTAATGAGAAACAGGTTATTTCTACACAATATGGTGCGTCAGAGTCTCTATGGAAATACCTTCTCTTGGTAGCAAACATGGTTGACCTTTTGAGTTCTTTCTCTTTGTGGGAAGCATGAAATCAAATCATGTCCGATTTGACAGGGGGGAATGGGTTTGCCTTGTCAATTTCATTGCTTCAAACTTTTTCTGCCATCTGTGATTGTGCACGTTGTGGTCCGTGCTTCTGCTCGGATCTTGTTCTCGGTTGGTTAAAATGACGAAGGTGCTGGGGGGCGGTAGGGGGCAGACAGCTGGATTTTTTATTGTCCAGCTTGGCTGAAAGCAGTTAGATTATAGAGCTCACAACACTGCGTGCAATCAGAATGGACAGCGCTGATCTCTCAGGGCATGTGAAGATGTTCAAACAGGGGAGCATGTTACCTACGAGAGTCCTGTCTGAAAATGAAGAGAGTGACTGCCCAAATGACATTTATCATTCTTTCACTGTAAAGCCTCTCAGGTCAGTCTGAGTGGGTAAAGGTGACCTAAACGTGAGCCGTCTAACGGTTCATCACACAGATCAGTCATTTTGAATGCAGGAGCAGAAACCAGTTTCCATGTTGGTAGAAGAGTCGGAGAGTCAGAACACATAACCATCATCAAAATGTGCTGCATACATGTGACGCACAGACCAAGCTCTGCTGTTGGAGAGCAGTTAAAGTTGGCAGTGTTCACATACAGCCTGAAACTGGTTTATCTACACATCCTAGATGTACACTGAAGTTCAAGTAGAAGTTGAAGTTCAGAGTTTAGTTGTACGTTAGATGTGATCTAACTTGAATGTAAGTTACAGTAAGTTATGCATTTTAATGAATAAATTAGCACTCAATTATATTACAGTACTGCAAGTTCTCCAAGATACTGTACATTATGTACCACCAGGTCAAATTTTGTTTAAAGTACACGTCAATGCTTTATGGCACAAAATGGAAAAAGGGCAGTGTACATGGATTTGCATCATTTCATCATCCTAACCAAAGACTTAGCTGGGAAGTTAAAGAATAAAGGGGAATGTGGATGTACTATTTAAAGTTTCTAAATACTGTTCCTGTTAGTGAAAACCATGGTCTAACCATTTCTTACAGCAATTTAACTAATGTGTGATAATTCGTTTGGAACTCATTAATATTTTAAAATGCTGTCACTTTAAAGTCTTTTCAACACTGCTTATGAGCAAGATCTGGTGTGTTTGAATTTTTTTATTTTTTTTTTATGTGAGCAGCACATTAGCATTTCGGATGTAGCTTAGCTACATTAAATGGATCAGAGGGTAGATGATGCCTAGATGGCCATATAACATGTGCAATGGGACAGTCTATTTAACTTGTCAGTGCTTTGCTCCGCTCTTTGCTCTGGCAGGCCTGCTGCTGCACCGCTCACCTCAAATCTCTGCTGCACCTGCAGCAATCACTTGCTGCTGCTACAGTCTCCCAGTCCACAGCAGCATCCACCTGTGGGCTCTGAATCGAGGTTCCCACAGGGGAGAAGCTGTTACCATCACACCGGAGTCTCTGCTGTGCTGAGCTTGGTGTTTTGTTGCTCGGAGTGACAAGATCAGAGTGTGTAGAACAATTTCTAGGCTGTAATTTTGCATCCTCACCAAAACCAGAAAGGGAAAATAATACTTTGTTGGACAGGTGGAACAATAAATTCTAAACCTGGAAAAAAAAAATCTGTTATCCACATCCACATTTGAAATGTAGACAGGCTTCTCTTCTGTGAAGGCCTGTGTTCTCTCCTCATCTACCTCATTCAACCTCTCTCCCTTTTTGTCTGGACATATCAAATTGTCTTGACGTGACTTTCTTTTACACTTACATGAACATATAAAAAAAAAAAAAACGGCCTTCAAACTCTGTCTCTTGCTCTCATCTCTACCTCTGCTTCAAACCGTCACCTCCTCCTCCCCTGTGATTACCTTAAAATAGTGTGTTGGGGTGTGGAGCACTGTCAGAGCCAAAGATGAAGTGGATTTACTTACCTCCACTCTCTCTCTCTTCTTCTTCTCTTCTCTTCCACTCTTCATCACTATCTTCGTCCTGTAATTCCCTTTCATTTTTCTCACATTCATCAGACTCTTTAATTTATCTCACCTTCTTTCTTTCTTTCTTTCTCTCTTAGTCTTCTTCTCTCTATACCTCCCCTGTTTCCTCTCTCCCTGTAGATCTAGTTTCAACTGTGCAGTACAAAAGGAGCAGAGCTTGTCTTTAAACAGACTATAACAACCTTCACAGTGTTTCCTCTTTGTTAAAGACAAGCATTACTCTTCCACTGGTTTTAATACCATTCCCTCTCAACAGTAAAATGGAAATTGTTAAATACTCAGTGATCAAATCATTGTGTCATAACTGTATCAGATATTTGGAATCAGATTAATGGAAACTGAAGGTTAGCAGACCCTGGCATTACTATTTTTTCTTGTCCCTTTTTTTAAAACCTTGAAGGCCTCATATACCATGCTCCATGTTGTTTTGATGCAGTCTGGTATATCCAATCACAGCAGGGGCCAGATGTGTTAAACTCTGTGTAGTTCCATGACAAAAACACGCCCAAAGAAAGAAACATCCACTTACACCAATCATCCTCCACATTCAAATCAGGTAAGGTTTTTGATGTTGTGGATGATCAGTGTATCGTGGACTCTGGATGCACCTGCTTCATATCCACTCCCCCAGTTCAACATAAATAGAAGTTGAAGCACCATTGCTTGTTATTATTGCTCATCACCATTCATTCATCACGTGCATCTCTAAACCATCACTGCCGATGATATCTCAATTAAACCTCAGGAGGATGATCAATGATTAATTTATGATGCAGCAGTCATACTGAAACAGTCAACTGAATACGAGCAGTGATAAAGTACTTCACCATTGAGAATAAAATTCAAAGATCATTAACTGGGAAATGATGGCTCGAATGAGAATAAAATAAATGTTAAAATCCATCACTTATAAACATTTATTTGAAATTAAATTTATAAATGTGCCTTTGCATGACTTTTGCGACATTTTTTCTCAGTAGACTGGAAAACTAGTAACACAATCAGAGAAACTGGCCCCAGTGTTTTACACGCCCTGATTCCGACTCCTGACTGTACCTGTCAGATTGCATTTTGGCCACAGTCTGTGTTACAGGAATCACTTCTGTCTTCACAGGAAGTACAAATCAAAAGTCATATAAAGGCCTGTCTGTCTGTGGGCCTTCAACATTAAGTGCTGCAGGACTGAAATGAGAAGAAATTCTCCTGCAATCAGGCCAGTTTTTATACAAGTTTTACACTGAACCAGTGAATAAAAGTGAATAAATAAAAGTTATGGAGATATCAGTTTGGTTTCACGTTTCACAAAGAGCCTGAAAAAGGCAATGAACTACTGTCTGCAAAAAAATAAACAAAAAAGGCAGTTAACCTCAGTGTCACTAGAAACTGCTCTTATTTTACTGCTTACAGTTCTTAAAATCAAATCTGTGATTTTTTTTATTTGATTATAACATCACAATATCATCACTAGAGTAACTATGATTGGTTTACTTACTCATTTATTCATCTAGTCTTTAACTCACCTCCCACTCATATTCAAAGCTGATTGACTCCGCGAGCAGCACTGCACCTGCCTGCAAGTCAAAACAAGGTGGCATATTTGCAGCTTACTGGCCCAGAGAGGTGGACAACCGCTGCCGCCTTGTCTTCTTCATCTCGGCACATATTTTGCCTTTCGTCTTTCCATGAATCCCCCTCTCTCTTCTCCTCCACACTCTCTTTGTGTCTCCTCGTTCTTTCTCCCTGTAAATATATGCTAGTCTCACATTAAAATGACTTTCTGCAGGCTATCTGAATACGCTGTGGCCCTGGTAGGAAGCTACTACACTGCCTCTGTGAGCCACTGATATGCAATTCACATGCAGATAGGAAGCATGGGGGTAATGAGAGAAAAAGAGAGCGACCCAGGCGGAGAGGAAAAAAGAGAATTTGCCCTCTAAACAAAATGAATCGCCACTTTAAATTTCTGCATACTGTATAGGCCTTTCTATCTAGGTTTTTATGTGCCTTGCTTAGAGGCTCATGAATAATGTGATGGAGTCAATATTCTGCCTGCATTATGAAGTGCACAGAAAAGCTGCAGAATGGGGGTGAGGGCTTTAAATACATACATATAGGCTCCTGTAATCAGCAATAAGAAACATACAGAATAAAAACAAGTTAAAGACTTAAACAAGTGTATCCTAACATCTTAACTAGACGGAAGAGTTTAAGATTAAAATACTATGCGACTTAGGTGGTGACTGACAGACTGACTTTAGCTCTGTGTGACAAAAACACAGCTGGTGTAATGCAGCTGGTAATTTTTCTTTTAGTTCCAAGTTCACATTGAACTCATTTCTTCTTTTAAAGCAGTTAGAAAAATGGAAAAACTGCATTACGTCACATAAGGGAGAGCAGCCAAATGAGGTCAAGTTTAGCATTAATAAAGTCTGATCCCTGTGCTGGTACTGGCACAGACTCACATGGACCATGGTCTAATAATTTAGAGGCTTGTTGACCAAGGAATTGAGGAGAAATAACCAGCATGAACTCTGAGGAGCAGTGCTAAAACTGAGCCAACACTCACAAGCACATTATATTTCTGTTCAACTGTGGACTGATACTAGGCAGTACCACCACTCTCTAATGAATGTAGGTATTCATGATGTATTTATTGCAAGTGGTAGGCAAAATAGGCTTGTTTCCTGAGGCTGAGTTTGTGCAGTTGTGTACAACACGTGGCCTAGTTCAGTCACAAAGCTGCTAGATCTTTTTGAATGGTGGCGGTCCACCGATTGACCAACCTCTTGGTCGTCCTAATGGCCACCTTCATCTTCATCACCAGAAATGATGCAGTGCCATAGATGACTATGTTTTCTGTCACAAAATACTCTCTAGCAAGCACCATTGTGCTTTTTGATGGGAAAAAAGTGGACTTTTGGAAATGTTACTTGCATTGAAAATTAAATTATTATACTTGTGTATTTTGCAGACAATGCCCAGACATTACTATTTCTGTGGCAGCTGCAAGTGCAAAGCATTGTGAGATGCTTTCAATTAATATTTCCACAGCTACTCTAAGCATTTCAGTGATCGACCCTGAGACACTCTCTCAACAGGAGTTCCTTCGTAATCTTTTCCACTCTGCAAGAAAGAGTAGAGGAGATTTTGAGTCAGACAACTTTGTATTGATTACATTCTGAAAAACCAGAATCATCTCATCCCTGAATGGTCCTGAGCAGAACAAAGAAAGAGTGTCATTGAGACACAGGGAGAAAACCCCTTTTTTCCCTTTTTCTTTCTCTCTGTGCCACACAGTATTGATGGGCACAGTAGTCTAATTTCTAAGTGAACAAGGATTGGACTGAGGAAGAGAGAGCACTGTGGAGAGAGAGAGAGAGAGAGAGAGAGAGAGAGAAGGAAAACCCTTCTTTGTTTCCAACTGGATCGCAACCCTAGAGGAAATCTTTTTTTTATTTCTTATCTCATTTTGTTCCTTTTCTCACACTGATATTATCTTCTGTCTTCTTCCTTTCCTATATTCTAATTTAATTCAATTCAAACCACATTTTCTCACATGGAAAAGAAGCTGGTTATTTGCCAAAGCAAATAAATTAGTGCATACAATACAGATAACAACGCAAATAGCAAGGTGGCAGCGTGGTCGCACATAGAGTCCCAGCCACTCATGTTTTATGTGCAGTTTTATTGTTGTGTGTGGAGTTTTATGTTCTCTCGTCAAAGTAGTAGTCACACAACAACAGCACAGCAGATCAGAGCTTCTCAGGACTGCGGATTACCCTGGACAACTGTGTGATGATAATAATGGAGACCCGAACAACACTATCGAGCTAGCAAGGATGGGACAGTTTAAGAGCAGAAGCACAGATGTCTGTATTTACATCTGCTAGTGTATTGACACCAGGGCCATTGATAGACACTGTTAACTATTATCTGATAGATCTTTTCATCTACGAGGGAGTTTACGTCACCTGTATATGCGCCCGATACGAGCTAACTCAGGATCTACACTAATACCCCAGATGCCTGCAAAGCTGCTTCACTGCCGCATTTTGGACCTTCAGATCACGTGTCACTGCTTCTCACCCCAGCATATAAATCCTCAATCTGCAGTCAAAGTGTTTCGGGAACCATGGCTGAACAGCGAGGTACAGACTTGTCCCAGGAACGGGACAAGAATTTAAAGAGGAGACACTCAGGCCTAAAAAGAAGCACAAGGGAGACCGAGGAGGGACATCAGAGCATAAACAGAGGGAGG
The DNA here is from genome assembly GCA_037833715.1 of Toxotes lorentzi. Lineage (NCBI taxonomy): Eukaryota > Metazoa > Chordata > Actinopteri > Toxotidae > Toxotes > Toxotes lorentzi. The sequence goes on along the minus strand of JBBMJY010000002.1, from coordinate 3,378,037 downwards.
AACACTTCAATACCAAGAACTCCGACTGCATGTGGAAGAGGATAAGGACAATCACTGGCTACAAGGACAGTTAGACAGTCTCAACTTCCAGCAGTGACAATACTGTCCCAGACACACTGAACCATTTCTTTGCTCACTTCAACTGTCTGAATGAAAAGGTCAGCACCCATCCTATACTACCAGTGAAGGACCAGACCATAAAACTACATCAACTGCGAGTCAGACCAACCCTGCACAGAACTGACATCAACAAATCGGCTGGACCAAATGGAGTATCCAGACGAGGATTGAAGGCCTGAACAGACCAGCTAGCTGAGGTATTCACTAACATTGTCAACCTCTTGTAGTCCCAGCAGAGACTATACTTTCTTAGGAAGTTAAAATTCCACCTTCCACAGCAGCTGCTGGTAAATGTTTACCAGCACTGAGAGCCTCCTGAGCTACTGCTGGACAGGGGGACAACACAACCCCCTCTGAAGGACATTAACACTGGCTGACTACAGAAGGAAGCAACAGCATCATAAATGACCCAGCCCACCCCCTCCAACCTGGACGAAGATAGAGGACAATCAAGAGCACAACAAGAAAAGTAAATGACTAAAAAATAGCTTCTGTAACCACTATTTGCCCCCAACTGACAAAAACTGACAAAGTCTGTCTGCTATGAGCAATAACCCAACAGACCCAAACACACACATACACACATCAAAGAAAATCAGATTGCACATATTACACACAAGCTCCTACTTTACCACTATATTTAAGGTCATTTTGTCTCATTTTTACTGTTTGCCTTTGTATATATTTTGCTTAAATTTATTGAACCGTTCTTTATGCTGCACACTACTGAAGAGCTGCTAAACAAATTTTCATTGTTCTGAGGAAAATGACAATAAAGATCTAATCTAATCAACCACTCTTGTCCTATCGTAATGACTGGAGCAGGAGGGGATGGAAGGAAAAGGGTGTGATGCAATTAAAGAAAGAAAAAATGAAACTACAGTGAGCAAGATGGAAAAAATACGGAATGGGCAGCACAACCCAAGTAGAGTTTTTTTTTCCTTTCTTTCATTGTCTGAAATCCAGTTTCAGATTTAGGAATCAGTGGAGGCTGGATCTGACAATTATTGTAACTTTTCAAAACAGACAATCCAACAATCATGCCGATTTTTACGCAGCTGGGGGCCAGGTGTTTGAAGCTGTTAAAGTAGTGGAGTTTGAACTTCTCATTTTATATCCTGTGTGCTGGACCTTGTCAGAGGTGTGAAAGTTAATGACACCAACCACTAAGTCTTCAGCCTTGAGGCCTTTTCTCTAGTAAAAGCAAAACACAGTATTTGAAACCACTTCAGATAAAGTATAAATCTCACCTTCATGTGGCTCGAGTGCAGCTGAAATGATCTTGTTGCTCATTGCCTGTAGAATTGCAATTCTCACTAACCTTAGTTGCAGTGGATGGTTTTCCCCAACCAGACACAAGTAACAGAATACCCATTCAGCTCAGTGCACCGGAAAGAGTTGAGGAGGATGGTTTTCTATCATGTAACTAACGCGTTACAGCTCACAGACACCAACCGTGTCCAGTTGGAGCTGAAAGTGCACACTCAGCGCTTAACAAGTCTGAAATGTACAAGCCTTTCCAATCAGTATGTGAGAATGAGCAATTTTTGCATACTGTAGCTTTAGCTATAGCTTTCCCTGTTTGTCTTCTTTTACACGTTCTATTCTTGTCTGTCTCCTGTTTTATCTGCTGTGTATACAATACACTCTCCAGAGGATAAACCCTTTGCATTTTAGACACTCCATTCATGCAAAATAATGTTTGTGCACATTCGTGCACCCAAGATGATAAACCATTTTGGTTTCATTGACACAAGGGCTATTCCACTAGTGCAACGCTAACCACTCATGGCACAGCTTTAAAAATACAAAACGCTGGCTGCATAGTATTGTCAGCTGTAATGAACACTACAGCCTGTAAGGGCAGCGAGCAGAGCTTTGGACTTCTCAGTCTCATTGTTACATTTGTAAGAGACATTTAATTATGTTGCCAATCAATTGCATCACCACCCTCTCCCTTTCTCTTCGCCTCCATCTTCTTCTCTGTATGGCTCTCCTTTTCACACACACACACACAAACACACACACACACACACACACACACACACACACACACACACACACACACACACACACACACACTGTCCTTTGCCTTAGTCCATATTGATGACTACGGTGTAATAACAGAGATGTGTGGGCCTGTAGATATACCTGAAAAGGCTAATGGTAATTAGCAACAAATAATGGTGTTAGCCAATTAGCTAACAAACCCTGAAGAGCACTGAGCACTGAAGCACAGCACAGGGGAGCTATTTGTCTTCCCAAGGCCAAGCTAGGAAAGTGTGAGCATGCACACACAGCAGAGTACAAGAGTGGGTACAGAATCAGTGTACTTGATACACACACTAATGTTACCACGGGGCACATGAGCATCCACACACGCAAAAATAAGTGTGTATGAGTACAAACACATACAGGTATATAAATCAAGTGGGCATATTTTAAGGTAAAACTAACTCCCATTTATTAGGAGCACTTTACCCCTTTTTTCTAAATTGGTTGTCATGGTGATGGAGAGATGGCCAAAACCACTGCATCAGTACAATCAGAGAAGAAAAAAAAGAAAAAGAAAAAGGAAAGGAGGAAGAGTGGGTTGCTAAGGAGAGGTTGACTAAGAGGAATTGAAATTGAAAGATAAACAAGATAGAAAAATCAGAAGAAACCGTTTTATCCATCTCCCACATTTCAAATGACAGCATTTTTAAATGTCACCCACAGTGTTTTTCCTAACTTCTCACTATCAGACAAAGCCTGTCTGGATACACCTGTGAATGTGTATTTGTGTGGAGGGGCAGACTGGTGTGTATTGTGCGTATGTGTGTGTACGTGTACACATACCCGTCCCTCTATGTGTGTGTAAAGGCCAGTTCGGCAGTGGGCTGTTCCTGGGAGAGCTAACCTTTGCTTGTATAGAAGACAGAAACTCACTCCGACAGCCCGAGGTAGAACTCCCTAGGAACATACGCACACGCGCAACTGCACGCACACAAACACACATGGAAGCTCATGTAGTAGAGACACAAAGACAGCCACATGCAGTTCCACACGCAAAATTCACTTGAGCTGCCAAGGGAAAAAATGAAAGCCATTCGGCCATTCAGACTGACAAGAAACAGCAGCTTGGCATTACGGCCATGCACACACACACACAAACATGCCTCTGCAACAAGAAGAAAGAAATTTGCTTCATGGCATTATGTCGCATGCACATGATTTACTCTAATTAAAAGGATTTGGTCTAACTGACTTTATTGTCAGCCACTTTCCAAGACATACCATACATTCATAATGGCCTGTATTCTAGGCAACCACTGGTTCAAACGCATGGCAAGACTGTTTGACAATTAACTTCCAGAGGATTTTACTTTACTTTACTTTGACAAGTAATCAACAGACAATTACCAAAGTATCAGTAATTATGGGATCAGTAAGTCCAACCAGAAGGACATCTATGTATTTAAAAAGAGAGAGGAAAAAAAAACAGATTTACATCTGGTATTAACATTTCATTTGTTTCTGCATGTTAACTGGATGCTTCCATGTGATGATGAACCTTGGCACTTACACCTGGTATTAATAAGAGTTCTCATTATTTCCCCTCTGTTTGCATTCACTGTGTCCGAAATCACTCCCTCCTTCTCTCATTCACTACTCCCCACAGACAATTGGTAGTGAGTAGTAAATTGACTCTTAGTAATCATCATGATTTTGTGTCATTATGCACAGGTGCATTGTGGCATGACTCACTTTTGTCTCTGCAAAATGCCACCCATTACACTGTGCCATCAGAACGTGGTCTACGTGTCATGGACTGAGCTTATTTTGGTGACAGTGGAAATTTTTTAGGACAGTACATAGTGCACAGATTTCACTTATGAATGTGGACACTCAAAATGGCAGACTGTAATAGCAGGGTACTAGATGATAAATAGGCAGTGATTTCAGGGACTGCCTTAGCAGCATCACTGACCTATGTACTCACTTGGATCAAAATGTTGTCTGTTTGAATACATTCTGTGGCTTGGAGTTGGTGTGTATGTGTTTCTTTTATCAGTGGTTTTGGGTGCAGCCACTGTGGTTGTCTTTCAATGTGCAAATTAGGAGGATGGAGCCGACTGACTTGTCAACATACACGACAAATTGCAGGTCAAAGGAAGCAGTGCTGCTGATTGGGCTCTACTTAATTTTCCTGCCTACAGTTTGAGCCGAGCAGGGAGAAGTAATGTTTCAACATGGTGGTCAAATTTTTTTCTAGACAATGTGAGCTGATGTCAGTCAGACAAAAAATGTATTTTCTAACTGCCCCTTTAAGACATATTAAAAAAAAAAAAAAAAAAAAAACAGCATCAGATCACACACACTGTCATTCCACTGCACATGCATCCCACACACACGCACAAACACGCTCCCAGTCTTGCTTGCCCTCATGCATGACTGCACACACGCTCTTTCTCACCCAGATGTGCATACACATGCATTAATACTTGCAGCAATACTCAGCTGCCACTCAGAAATTGTACACACACTTGTGCAGGGCTATGCATAAAGTAGATACACACATTTCAAAATGCACGACACAAGTCACACAATCATACACGCACTCAGACACACACACATTTGAGGTTCCTGCCAGAGTGAGACTGACTGAATTTCAACCTTCTCCGTGTCTGCAGGCCAAAGGCAGCAGCAACCGCTGAGCAACGCACATTCTTCCGCTCTCTCTGCCTGAATCAGTGTGTGTGTGTGTTAGTGAGAATATTACTGATACATATGTGTGTATTATTTATTTTTGTGTCTGTACAGGCACATTTTTTTTGCATGGACAGGACAATACTCCAGTAGCATGTTTGATTTATGCAGTGCTTACACCTGATTTCACGGTCTGAAGTATCCCACGCCTTTACGGTTTCATTTGCTCTTTGTTTCACTCAGTTTGTGCACGTATGAAAACAGTTTGGTTATTATATGCTGCTTTTAAGACTGGTTTTGATGTATGTAAATGACACTTTCAATTCAAGCAACAAGATTGTCATTACGAGATAATGAGCAATCACAAGTCCCAGACAAAAGCAGAATGGAAAAGTCTTTAAAGCAGCATTTAAATAATCAGACACTAAACTCTTTCTCTAACAAATAATCAAATCAAATCAGACAATGAAGAGCCTATTAGTGTGGGAAGGGGCCTCAGCTTTTGGTTGTTGTGGTTTTCTCTTTCTTGTTCTGTACTGGCTCCACTGAAGCTCCCTACACTTTTCCCAAGCATATATTCTCTGGTTTCTGTAAAAATGGCACTGCAAAGTAATCACTGACATTTTGACTGGCAGTGGTTCAGTTAAAAAAACAAAAACAAAAACAAAAAAAAAACACAGGCACTTCCCTGGCCCCTCGACACCTTCTTATACAGATTCATAGGAGGTAAGAATGTGGCACAAATGCAGTGTATTTAGCTATGTTTTGTCAAATTAATGACAAAATGTGGAATTTGCAGTATGGCTCCAAATATAAAATATGGAATGAATTTTTGTCATATATATATATATATATATATATATATATATATATATATATATGATGGTATTAAAAAACAAATTATAGTACATTGTGTCCAATCACGCACAATAAAAGAAAGAAAGGTATATGTTTGGAGTTCCTCTACAGCTCAGTCTCTAAAAGAGATAAATGCCAAAACTGACGGCAAAGACATCATTGCTCATTGAGCGGCAGCTTTGGAGTCTTTCCTATGGCAAGTAATAAGTCATAATTGGGTAAAAGGTAATCATAATGATAATATATCCCTTTGGTTCAGAAGGGCACTTCAGCAAAAAGGGCACAGGGGCAGCATCTGAAACCTTTAGTCACAATAATCTGCACAGCCAGAAACTAATACATTGGTCCATAAACCTTTTGTGCATCCTCATTCACAGGCAGATGGGTCATCAGCCTTTTTTTGCCTCCGCTGCTTCAGTCAGCCAGAGGCCTGATGGGGCACAGGGACAGTAATTCACAAGACAGCCACTGAATGAATGAATACCCTATCTTCCTCATCATGACCTCTAGCTTGTTTTCAGATGCAATCCATTACAGTTTATGTTTGGTCCCATTTACCAATCTCCATTCCCGCTGAAAGCAATACTGACCACTGACCACTTCAGCTTTGGATTGATTTGCAGGACGCCTGGGGGACAGAGAAGACACAAGAAGACTGATGACTCAATCTCCATAATAACCACGGCCCGGTTTAATTTGCTTTCAGTTCAATCAGCTTCTTCACTTCTAAGTTAATCAGGTTTCTTCAAAAATTCAAAACACCTTTCTGCTTGAGCAGGTTGTCACATCTAAGTCAATTTAGAGATAACTGTGAATGAATGCAGCGTCAAACACAAATGAATTTTAAATAATTAGAATGAATAGACTGGACATTTCTGTTTTTCATTTGACAGAAACCTCGTCAGTCCTGCTTGGTTCTGATTTGTAGGTCATTCCAGGGAAGCTGATTGGGGTTGAGAGGACTAGTCCATCATCAGCTTAGCCTCCAAACAGCTGATTTGTAGGGTGACTGAGGGACAAAAAGCACAGCAATTCACCACAGTCCAGAATTATAAGGTTATATGCCGTTATTTACTGAAACTGTGAAAGTGAACTTTCATAAGTTAAGATTTTGTTTACATTATTTTTTAGCTAACCTATCTATTGGCTTTGTAATTTGAAAAAAAAGAAAAGCTTTCATCTCCAAACTCGATGTCTAACTTGGTTCTATAAGATTCTTTTTCTATTATGCTTCTAATTTGTGTCATTTAGCTTGTAATTTGTGTACTTCAGCACACATACAAACTGATGACGAGGATGACAGTCAAAGCTCAGACACACAGTGTCAGGGCTGGGGCGAGGAATAGGACCCAAATGCAAAAACCCAGAAGACAGGCTAAGAGTAAGTCCTTTAATAAACCAAAAATCACTGGAGGTCCAGGGCTAGGGAACA
>JBBMJY010000002.1:3348761-3365655 GCA_037833715.1 Toxotes lorentzi | reverse complement strand
ATTATTTTTTAATTGAAATCGAGGGGTATACTGACAAAAAAAGGCTCAGGGGCCCACACCAAAAATATTAAAACCAAACTAAAATTTTCATGGATAAAGAAGACTAACAAGATAACCAAGAGATGAGAAACAAATTGGATGACAGATAGTTATTTTTAGTGTATTTTACAGCTGATGGTATGGAGAGCTGATGGAATCAAGAGATGGTAACAGGAAACTAACACAAGAGGAAGGTCAATCAATGTATTCTTATATGTTTATTAACATTCTTTGTATACCATGCTGCTTATCTCATTTTCAGATTGTATCTGCAATTGTCAACATTAATTAAACTACCACTGCAGCTTTTTTTTTTTTTTTTTTCCCCAGCCAGATCACAGCTATACCTGTGGAGGGTACATGTGTATGGCTTTTTGTGTGTGTGTGTTGGTATATTTGCCTTTCTTCACTAGCATGTGTGTATATTAGCCATGGATGCTGATATTGGTGCCTTTGAGGCAAGGCCAATGGGCCATAATGGGGTCCTGGATGTCTACTGTCTTACCCTGGGAGCAATAGATCATTTCGGGGCGAGAGAGCACGAGCCAGTGAGCCAAGGAGTGTGCAGGAAAGAAGATTACATTTTGATTTTGAGGTCAAGAGGGCACTGCTCTAAGGTATTGTCTTAACCCTGGAGCTACAGCAAATGCAGAAGAAAAACCAGATTTGTCATCATACAAGGACCCATCACTTATGTTAAAGTCTTTGAGTGGCTCATTCAGGTCCCAAGCCATGCGTAGGATTTTCACCAACTGTATCCATGTCAAATGAAATGTTAAAATGATGCAGGATGCTACATGCTGCTGATCCCTGTGAGCCACTCACCAGCATGTTTCATTTTTTCTGCTCTTTTGACTTTTGAAGTGTCATTCACTGGTTAAATGGCCACTGGGATTATGTTTGTAAATGACACTTCAAAGATGGACTAACCCCAGACGGCCTCCCTGATTGTCCCAAATCAAAGAGTGATGGTTGTACCATACACATGACAATAATATAAAAAAAAAAAAAAAAAATAGCCAGCTTTCCTGAATTTCAGCATTTAATTCAGATTGCTCGTAAATGCTTATCAAGAGTTTTGAAAGGTTTTCTTGTGCCTGGGGCACCTTGAGTGTGCTCTACCTTTTAGTTCAAGTACAAACAAATCACCAGATTTGAGTCGGCTAATTTGCATTTTTGCAGCATCATGTGTCAATCAGCCAGAGAAGTCAGTCTAATCAGTTCTGCAACACGCTGCTGTCAACTCCAATCTACCCCATGGTGACATAAAGAAGAAAATAAACCCAAATTTTGTTTGCTAATCTATTGAGACTGCAGTGCTACCAAAAGCTTCAAGTTGCTCTAATCTTTCCCACCCAGTCATCTAAAAAAAAAAAAAAAAAAACACTGAGTGACTGAATCAAGGTGAACACTACAATCTCCTTGATTTAATTCCTCTTTAGTCATTACAGGAGGTTGTACATGGAGAATAGGAGATAGGCTTGCATCCTAGCAGCACAGCTAAATAAAGTGCTGTCACTCTGGTGTTTGTTTCCTCAGCATTTCTCTATACCTCACGTCTCACTTTCTTTATCCCTTTCCTGCCCACATACATTTTTGAAGCTTCTGTCATTTCATAAATATATAATTATGTAACTATTTTCCCTCATTTCTATCATTTTTACCACCATTTCTATCCATTATTAGTAGTAGAAGTGTGGACTGTCATTGGTGATGATCTTGATCACAGGAGACCCTCCTGCTGAGGTGACATAACTTCGTAGTCGAGGCAGCTTCTACAAACATTCTGATGTACGTGCCTTTTCAGGAAGGCATCCACTTTACTGCAGTGTGGGATCTGCTGCTTTGGGTTTACTCACTGCACTGCCAAAATGCTCAGCCTCTCTGCAGGTATCCCAGTTAGATCTGATAGTAGTTCATTTTTAGATAGTACTTTTTGCTGCTTCAGCAGGTGTATCAGTTTACTTGATGCTAAAGATTCTCTCACTTTGATATCATTCATCTTATTATTTATCTGACTTTCAGGATTCATTATTTCACTCCTACTGTTCTGTGTATCATTAACCTGTATGTATAGATTAAAGATCTTTTCAGCATTTCTTCAACTCATTTTTGAGATCTCCAATTTGCTTTGAATTTCTTTTCTTTCTTTGAAATAATTTGTTTGAATATCTGCATTTTTATCTGCCATCTGGTCACTGGTTTCTTTGTAGGCCTGCTGTCAGGGCGTTACTCCATTGTCTGCTTTTTTCTCTGAATTTCATTTTAATCACTCCAAACTGCAAATTCATGCCACTACATCAAACCAAATATACTTAAAGTACAGTAAAAAGTCCAAATTTAAATTCAGTGGTGCTAAAGATACCTTTCAGGGGAGGATATCTTGGCAGCTCATTGCTACTTAAATGAAAGTCCTCTGTTTTGTAAAAAATGTAAACGTGATGGCAGCACAGTGACAGCAGCACAAAGGGAGAGGGTGGGTGCCGCTCTCGTGAATGTGCATGACTTTGCTTTTGACATTGGAGCTGATGATGGTTCAACTGTGTGACCATGGCAAACACAGAAACCTAACAGAAGGAAATGATACAGGAGATGATTTTTACTAGCATCTGAATTCAAAGAAACAGAGCAACACACAAAAATGGTTTTACAGAAACAGATTTGAACATTTTATCAACTGGTCTCTGCCAGTAAACAGTGTTTAGAGTATTAGTTTCTATACTCATCATTTGATAGTAAAAAATATTTCCTCTGGTTTAAACTACAACCCGCTCTAGTGGCCTATGTGATGAGTAGGTGGATAGCAGCAGCATATGGAGCAGGTCATTAGGAGGGTCAGAGGAAGCCATGGCTGTAAATGTATGTCTTTCAAAATAAGAAACACTGACACCACTGGGCAGTGGACACAGAGATAACCACTTTCTGCCTGAAAGTCCTTCTAGGCTCCAGTTTCTCTGTACTTGCCCTCATCCTGATCCATATCACCCTGCATGGCTTAAGTAGTGAAAAAGCAAAGCTTAGCTGTAACCACTGAAGTCTGTTGCCTGTCGGCCCTTGGACTCATCTGGCCAAATGAACTAGGTTTGCCCGACGATAAACCATCTACAGCAGAGACCCAGAGTCTCCCTTGGTGAGCCCCAGTCCTTCAGCTCTCGCGTCAATGCTCTGAAGCTGCCTCTGCAACTGGCCTAAACAATCACCATCTGACTGTGATGGCCGGGATCATCTTAACTTCATGTTTTCTTCATTACTTACGCACATAAAACGCATCATCCAGTCGCTACATCTGGTCAAAGACTTTCTCTGCCTGAACACGGAACATCTGTTCGTGTCCTGCTGAGGGCTCTGATGGACTGCTGAGCTTCATGCCTACAGTTGACCTGCATGATGGACCCCTGCCTGAGCTGCAGAAGACAGTCTACAGACTGCACAGTTGTCCTGCTGTTACCCCTCACTGCATGCAACCATAAATACTGTCTATTTGTTTATGGGCCGTTTGAGAGTCTTCTTTCGAGAAAAAAATTGAATGTTCACCTCGATTCATCATGTATTTTGTTCATCTGAATCTACGGCACAGTCACTGATTGCTACTTTGCTCTCTCACATTTGATTTTAATCATCAGTCTGAATTTAAGGTGTTATTTTTTTTTCATTTTAGGATGGTGTATCTTGTTCATTGTATAGATGCTCATTTTTATGGCAAATATTTTCCTGTTGGGTGGATGATGAGACAACAGCCAAAATCTAGGTGGAGATGTGTGCGGTGATCCATAGCTTCTACCTGCCTCATTTTGTGATATTAAGCTAAATATCATCCTAAATGACACTGGAACATCAAACTTTCTTAGATTTTTTTTTACACCACTCGATAAAATTGTGAAGAATTTGTGTGGGTCAGAATTAACCTTGGCTACGCTGTGCACAGTGCTGTGAGGTGTTTACTCTATCTCATGGGAAGTGGATTAAACTTTTATTCATGGAGTCACTGCTGTCTTCTCCTCTTTGTCATCCTCTTCACTCACTTCCTCTGCTTTTCTGCTCCTCTGCTACCATTTCCTCTCAGTTCCTCCTCCACTCCTCCTCTGTTCTGTGTCCTATTTGTGGAGGTCTGCTGGCTTAAACTACTTCTGAGGCGTCTATATTTCCATGTGTGTGTGTGTGTGCGTTCTCAGAGGGGTGTCTTAAGTTTGAAGTGAAATATTTCTACAAGGCTTGTGACCTTAGAATCTCAATTGCACTCACAGCAGGTTCTCACGCACACACACACAAATACACATGCACGCACACAGATTCTCTGTTCTGTCAAACATATTCAGTGTCCCGTTTTCATGCCTGTGCATTACTCCTCCCTGTACTTTGTGTGCTGGTTTTGTTTATGCCAGCAGCACTTTTCACTGAGGAGTAGACCTATGTGTGTGTTTGTGCTGTTGCATGTGTTTCTTTTGTTTTGATTTTTTTTATTTATTTATTTATTTTATGTGCACCTCTGTGTGTTTGCATGAGAATAAATTCTTTCTTGATTGTGTCTCTTTGCAAAATCTTTGTATGTGAGAGTCAATGTGAGTCACACAACACAAAAAACAGACTAGTTTGTGGTAATATGATAAATTGTACATTTGTTTGCGAGTATGTTGTGGCAGTACTGTGACTATCTCAACTGATTGAACTGTCGGTGTTTAGAAAGCAGCGATCTGATTTCATGCTGCACTAATGGCTACAGGAGTAGCATCAGTTACTGCGATGTCAGTTAAATACAATTATGAACAATAATTTTCAGTAGTGTGTCACATTTCACAGGAAAACAAAAAAAAAATGCAAACAACTTAGTTGACCGAGGACCACAAGGTTTGTTTGTGTCTGGAAAATCATTTGCACAGTGAAGAAAAAGGCACAGCAAGTCAAGATCGCTCTCCAGGTTGTAGATCCCTGTCAACAATCAAGAGAAGACTTCATGAGCAGACCCTCAGAGGATCCACCACAAAGTGCAAACACCTGGTAAACCTCAAACATACAAAGACCAGACTGCTGATCACAAAAGCATACAAACAGAAACCAGATGGATTCTGGAACAACGTTCAATGGATGGATGAGATAAAAACGTAAAACTTAAAACTTAAAATGATAGAGAAAAAAAAGAAAACTCATGATAGAAAGCCACAACCTCATCTGCCAAACATGGTGGTTTCATTATGGTTTGAGCATGTGTGGCTGCCACTGGAACTGGCACACTGGTATTTATTGATGATATCATTTCTGAATGAATGCAGAGATCTACAGGATCATTCTGTGCTCAGAGTCAGCCAAATACACTAAAGCTCTCTGGACATTTGATCATTCAGCAGGACAACAGTACTAAAAGAAGCAACCAAAGAGCTTTTCAGGGTGAAGAGGTGGAACATCCTCGACTGGCAGAGTCTGTCACCTCATCTCAATTCAACTGAGCTGCAGACCACCTGCTGAAGACCAGACTAGAGGCAGAGAGACCCCATAAGAAGGAAGAAGGAAGGAGGCTGCAGTGAATGCCTGGGAGAGCATCACTAGGGAAGATGCAAGGCGTCATTGACTGCACAGGATTTAATATGATGATAGACTTTGTGCATCTGTCCAATTACTTTTGAACCCCTACATTTGAGGCTCTATGTCTTACAACACATTTCTTATGTGACTTAATTTAATGTAGTATCCATTACTTTTCATTATTTGTTTGTCCTGGACTGTATACAAAATGCAAAAACAGTGGGAGGAACCTTGGGGGTCAACAGGGGGCAGAGATTCAAGGGGGCAGCTGTTTTCTTCTCTGATCACAGGAAAAAATAAAATGTGTTCTTGTCTTTCAAAGTTGGACTAGATTAACAAGTGCTTCCATCAACTCTGCACCATGAACAAGGCTGAAGTATATACAACTTTAAAAGCCAAAAACAATGTACCAAAAAAGGGTCTATTTCCCTCGGATTCACCCAACAGCCTGAATAACAGCATCTCCCTGCACAGAGGTGAGAGATATCTTAATTTCCACTCTGGTCCTGATGCCAGAACACTCCCTGTCATGCTGCTCCAACACACAGTTTCAGGCACTGCGAAATAGTCTGGAATTCTGCCAAGAGCACATAGCATCACTAACAAGGCAAAACAATGTCACTTCTCTTTGCAGCCTGTCACAACCGACAACTGTGAAAGAAAACAGAGATATGAAAGAGGCTAAATTAGACCGACACTTGTGCAGCACAAGTCTTTTTTTCCTGCCATTCCTGAAAGCATCACATTCTCTTAAAGTTTATAAAAGACTTATTAATTAAAACATACTGCATACACACACACACACACACACACACACACACACACACACACACACACACACACATTTATATATATTTTACATAACTTTCTTTCAGTTCTTTCTCCAGTGACAAAGGAGCAACAGGTGGTTAATGAGCAAGACTGACAAGAGGCCTGCTGGACTAAGGTGTTGAAGGGGAGGCTTTCTGTTTGTTTGTTTGTTTGTTTGTTTACTTCCAACTGTGGCCATTCTTGCTAGGAGACAAATCCATCATGAACCAGTGACATAAGGAGAGACTATTCTTGGGTGTGTGTCCTTCCAAGTGCTGCAAATAAGAAGAAAAAAAAATCCTTTCTTCAATAATTTGACTGAATGAAGGAAAACATTTTGTAAATATTTCATGTAAATGAAGGTGCTTTGAATTCTACAAGAACCTCTCCAATTGTTAGGGCCCTTAAAACAAGGAATGATTTAGTGTTATTTCCTTAATCTCTATATGCCATTAAAATATTTTTTTTATTTAATTCATCATTGTTTTTCACAATGTTCCTGCTCTGCATTTTCCAGCAGTTGCGGTTCAGTGTAGTTAATAGTCTGTAATTACCTTTGTACATAACTTTTATTACGTCCATTGTGTTGGTCTCCGAAAAGATGCAGCATATGACATGTTTGTAATTTTATCTATTAATATCAAGCATCACTGTTTTCTGTTCACTCTCCTACAGCTGCTAACCCAAGGCAGACTCCTACAAGGAAGCCTGGGTGGTGGTGAGAGTCTCCTCTGGGGTTTTGTCTAAAGATATTATATAATAACAGGAGAGAGCAGAATTACATGACAGGTTGAGAGGAAAGTGTAAATATTTTTTTAAAAAAAATCCATTTAATGGTATACATGGATGATATCTACCAAAGACCTCATTTCACAGGTGTCATTCATTCACAACTTTCACACTCTCTATTTTACATTTACCCTTGTTGTGAGAGAAAAAAAAACCAAAACAAAACAGAAAACCTCCCACATACACATTCCTGCCCTTTAATTCAAAAAACAGGGATAGACATTGGCTTTATTCAGACAGCAGTATTCAGTCACTGTGAATGGCAGGTAAATAGACATTGATTGCCGATAATTGTCACAGTGCTCTATGGATTTGTGTGGGCCTCTAGAAAGGGCAGATGCTATCTCGGTCCCGACCATGGCTGAAGCTAAATGGAGAGATGCCGATATCTCGCTCAGCTAGATTCAGAATGGGATAGATGGATGAATGCCTCGTCTCGGGCACTTTGTGTGCATTTCTGAGTGTGCCAGTGAATGTGTCCACAAAGCAGGTGAGATAGACGAATGACTGTCACTGTGTGTTTTTGTCTTTTTTTTTTTTTTTTCACCCTCCCGGTATCAATTTCTCTGTTACTCACATCTTCAGTCATCACGTCTTTTGCTCTCTCTTTGTTTTCATTTTCTTTTCCCATGTTCCCATTTTTTTTTCTTATTATTATTATTAACATATCAAACAACAGCTTACTGCCTATTGCCATTGCTGGAGCGACCACAGATAAACAAGCAGAGATAGGAGGATAAGTGAGGAAACCATGCCTGCAGGGTACAACTCATTCCCGCCTCTCAGATTCGTATCCTCATCTTATATTTTTAGGTCACTGATGAGTTGCATAAAAACAATGATTTCGTATAATTTTTCTTAACCTTACAATTACACAGCATCAGCTATCACATACTGAAGTAGACCTCTTATAAGATTAAGTCAGTCGTAGGCTCAAGACAGATTTCAATAGAAAGTACATATCTAAAATAGAAATAAAATATTCCCGTAAGTCATAAGCCCCTACAAGCTTTATAATTTTTTCCACACAATACAAACAATGTTGGGGGGAGTGAATAAAATACTTTTTCTTTTCCCATAGATTTTGCTTGCCAAATTTTATGGTTCGATTTTGATATATTTTGTACATAGGTCGAGATCTGGCCTGACAGTACCATAAAGGTCCTCTCCTTTTGTCTCTAGTATTTTATTTTAATACTGTGATATCCCCAAAGCAGAGTCAAAGCAAAAATCATTTTTAACCCAATATGACTCTCAGTCTACTGAGTTTTCCGATGAGCGTTAAAAGTTTTATGTTGCAGAAAAGAGTCTAACTCTAGCTGGGAAATTTAATTACTGGTGCAGATGAAGGGAAAAGGGCAACAACACAGAGAGAAGAATGACACTGTATGTAGATAATCTGTATGTAATTGATTGCCATTGTTCGGTAGTGAGTGTAATTCATTCTGTCACCCTCTGCTATGGCAGTATATGGAACCGCTGTGTCACAATAACAATAACGCACCAGCTGAACTGAGCTGAACTTAATTATTTCAGCCTCAACTGAGAGACAAACACAAAGCAGGATGGCAACTGTAAACTATGAATATGTCACTGAAGCAAATAACATATTTGACTGGCCAGTGTGCTGATAAATGCCACAGCCTCAGGGACGGCGTGTGACCAAGGCATAAATACACAAACACTCAGTATTCCATGTACCCATTCATTCCAGTATGGCCTGAATATAAACTCTTATTTGTAGGTTGTTTTTTTTTTTTTTTTTCCTATGGTTCTGTCTCACTTACACTGAAACTGAAGAGAATCAGAGAAGGAACCAGGCTCAGATATTGAGAGAAAGACAGAGAGAGAGAGACAGAGGGCCCTTGAGATTGATTTTGTTGTTTTCTTGCTGTGGAAAAGTGAAAGAGGTAGAAAGGCCAAGAGAAATATAGTGTGATGTAGACAGACAAGGAAATTTAAGACAGAGCACGGTAGACAGAAATAGAAAGTGACAGAGGAGGAGAAAAAAAAAGAGGGAGGTCTGAGAGCAAAAACTGAGATAGTGTAATGATAATAGCAATGAGTTAGAAACTTAGAGTGGGGAGAAAGAAGAGTGACAAAAATTCGATGGGACAGCAAAGAGACACAAGAAAAATGAGAGGATGGTACACAGGGAGATGGGAGGGAAGAAACAGGAAGGTAAGAGGAGAATATGTTTTCTGTTCACACAGCAGCCGTATCAGCAAAACAGATGGAAGCAGAGATGAACTCAGCTGACCCAACCAGGTCACTGCTGTGGTTTTCAACAGAACGAGTTTTCTCACGTCCGAGTTTAAAAGGTCTGAAAAATGCCCACTTATCACATCTTGCTGCGCCGACTAGGTGGCCTTTAGAAACATCGTCATGTTCGTCTTCACTGGACACTGATGATGCTGTTAGCAAAAGGCTGTATACTGAAGAGTGCTCTCTGCTATCATCACCGTTGGCTGTCCATACCTGCTTTCAGTGGTAGTGATATCTTTACCATCTGCGTCCTACGGTCACCACAGTGTTAAACTTCTCCACCTGTTCACAGAAAGAGAAGGACAGAACAAAAGTCAGAGCAGCCAGTCAAAGAGAAATGAGGATGGAGTGGACCCACACCACCTTTCTGCCTTTCCCTTCACCTTGGCTGAGTGTTTTGCAGTGATGGCTCTGCTCTTACAGGAGGCAAGTTTCACAATTTACAGTTACTGCATGTACTTCGTGCCTCATGTGTGATTCACTGAGCCTTGACATTGAGTGCTCCTCTGTATAGTGACATATGCATGATGATGCCAACACACTGCCAACTGTCTGCTTACACAGGTTTTAAATGTGCAAAGTACTCACTGTTTTACAAAAGTAAATGATAAATGCAGCTGTTCTCTGCCTCACAACTATCCCTCAGGCGCTGCTTTTGATATGATGCTTTTGATATGAAGTCTGGCCAAAGCTGAGTCCTACGGCAATGCTGTTTTTGTTGCCACTTAACAGAGAGTCACGTTAAATCATGTTATCTGTCTCTGAACTAAGGCTCAGCTCGGATATGGGCAGTTATCTCACAGAGAGACAATGGCTCAAGAAATGATTCTTGTCATTTTTGGTAATCCAGAACACATGGCAGCATCCTGCTTTGTGTTCATTTGTAGAGGATGTTTAACAACACTCATGGGTCAGACCTCTACTCTAGAGGTACTAGAAAGGTAATAAAATTCTCACCTTGGCTGCAGTGCTGGTGCAGATTTATAAGTGAGACAGGCATCACAGAACATGTAGCTGAATTTCACCTAGGCTGCATGGTCCATCGCAAACGTACACACTGTGGTTTTATATGTTTTGGGTCTTGGTTGGGTTTTGGGAGATTATCTGAGATAAGGTTGAGATGAGAGATGTAATTTGGCATGTTGTTTTTTTTATTCCATGTGCTGCCACACCGGGGAGCATCTCCATGCTCCATCCATCCATTTTCCATATCCTGTGCTGGGTCTCAGGGGGCTGGAGGCTATCCCAGTACAAATTGGATGAAAGGCAGGGTGCAGCCTGGACGGGTTTCCAGTCCATTACAGAGCTAACACACATACACAGAAAACCATTCACTGCTCACCTGATAAGCAAATCTTTGCACTGCAGGATAAAACTAACAGACATGAAACTCATCAGAGAACAGCAAGGTCAGATTCAATTCCAGGACCTTCTTGCTGTGAGAAACCAATCCTAACCACTAAATCAGCATTTAGGTCCACCCCTGCACTACATGTACATATAGTAAAATTATAATTCCATCTTCATCTCGTACGTGACTAGCGTTCTAGTGTTCCTGACAGAAACAGATCTGGCTCCAAAGCAAATATATTCAGTTATCAGCCTTTCATGAGCTGTTGCCAGAGGTGGGCCAAAGTCACAGGCACGTGTAAAGTCCTGGCTATGAAGTCCAGTCAAGAACAACAAGTCACACAAGTCAAGTCAAGTCAAGACCCACAAGTTCCATGTCAGCTCCCAGGTTAAGACCAACAAGTTGCAAGTCAAGCAAAGGATATGAACTATGAGTCTTAAGTCCTTCCTCTCTTGCATAGTATTCAAAGAATCACAGCTCACTGGCGTTTAAGTCAAAGCATAAAGTCTTTTTTAATTGTGTCAAGTCTAAAGTCACCTGATTCATAGCCGAGCTCTTACTCATGAGTCATGAGACTTTGGCCATAGCCCTTGACTTTCATCAGAATCAACTTTATTGGCCAAGTAAACTGACACATACAAGCAATTTGACCTGAAGTTAGTAGCTCCTAATATACCTTTACATACATTTATGTCTGTGTATATAACTGTGCGTTTCCCCCACAGACTGAAAGGCAATGTGCCTGAAGAAAAAAAGAGACTTCAAGACAGAATGTTTCAGCTTGAACATTCACTGCATTGTGCATTTATATCATTCAACAGAAATCCAAACTTCCTCTGGTGCCATCCACGGTTATTCCCCTTAGGGGACATGTTAACACACAAGGGGGAGACTTCCACAGACGTCCCTTGTGTTTTTCAGTGCATTAATATTTCAGTGCACACACAAGCACAAACACGCTGTTGGATGTAGCTCATCTTTAAAACATGATTTTTTCTTTCTACTCACCTGAAGCAGGCCTTTAGTGGTCACATGGAATTAAATTGTAAAGCTGTTTGCACAATTAACATATTGTAAGCACAAGTGCAAGTGCATATGCTCAAGCACACAACACACGCAAACACATACACACATTTAGTACATACACACTCTACCTCCCTGTTTGCAACTCACCCAGGAAATGTTGTATTTATGCATAAAACATAGTGTTTAGGCCACCAGAGACAAACTCTCAGAGGACACTTTTAGAGTTTTACTACTTTGTTGTGTTTAGACCAAAACAGAGAGAGAAAGAGATGAAGAGTGTGTCATAGACTAACTTAGAAAAGATCATATAGATCATGTCTGACGCTGAATGATTTACTGCAATCTTTTGATTTCAAGACATCAATTGACCACTCAATAGGCCACAAGCTGACAAAAGACTGACAACTAAAGAAGCGACATTATTGAAGTGAAGATAAGAGGACTTGTATTGGACTTGCAGCCACAACAGGAATCCATCAAAGCAAACATTCCTGGCAACGGGGGCAAAAAAAAAAAAAAACACTCTCTGATCTCTGTTCTCTGAAATCTTTTGTCAAACTTGAAGGTTGCAGAAACCTTCCAATCAGCTGGATGTAACAGACATTAGCTGTATTTCTTCTGACATTTTTATGTCTCCAAACTCTCAAAACTAGCTTTGAGTGACTAAATATCATGCATTTAGACCTACACAATGCTCACAAAGTGAGAGCAGACATCCTCACAGTCACATCATAACACATTCAACAGATCTCTTCAACACACACTCCCTATACTGGCAAACACTTGATTTTTCCAAAGACACTAATAGTTATTTTCGTTTATTTTATTTCACAGCAGAGCACTGAATCTGTTGATTAAAACAAATCAAAATCACAGCTCATACCTGTAAAGAACGGGGCTTCACCAATCCATCTACGTGCAGGTAAAGCATCATGATTTATTTGGGGGTTGTAGTGCTTTGATTCTGTTAGACGGGAATCCAGGATTTGATAATACTTACAAATTTGCAGTAACCTAAGGCACATCAACAACACCCTAACTGAAAATTTTATTCATCTTCTGATGAGCATTCATTCCCAAGTACTGATGATGAGGAAAATTAATTATCTGGATTGCCAGACTTCAGAATGACCGAGCCTAATGTCATTTGAGTTAAAAGGTCTCAGGATAAATGATGATTTCATATCAATGAAGTATGAAAAGCTCACGTCGAGTACAATACGCGTTAATAGTACTTTATATTGTCTGAAATTAGATGTGTATTGGTGTACAAGTTCACGTTTTAAGCTATTTTGAAAAAGGAAGATATTGTTAAAATAAAACTCCCAGTATATTATTTGCTGTAAATCAAGCTGTGGTTCCTAATACGTCATCTACCCTCACTGATGTAAAATATTAGAAGCACAGTACAAAGTTCTCAGCATGGCTCATGCACTGACCCCTCCTCTGTGGGTGTTATGCACTCATCAATTATTCTGTGCGTAATTGTACGAGTCATACTCGTACAATTGTGTGTGTGTGTGTGTGTGTGTGTGTGTGTGCTCTCTGCTCTCTGAGATGGCAGTGGGTGCTGAGGGGTAATCTAGCTGCTGCAGAAAAAGAAAGAGGGAAAAGCTGAATGTGTCACAACTTTTACAGTGTAAGAAGCTGTTTGACTGGTTTTAAACAGGTTTTAGTGTTGTGTCTGATCAGTGTACATTTTTTTATAATTTGGGTGAACTGACACTGTGTGGCTGACATTAAATTAGTGAGACGATGTGCTAAGGAGACAGTGTGCCAAGCACGTATGCAGTAAGACACACTATTATTTCAGCAATATGATGTACCATAAGAAAGTCTGGTGTCAAGGGCATAAGCAGTAGACACAAAAAAGTAATGTAACAAATGAATGAAGGACTCCCAAGTGCATAAGTAATAAGGAACAAGGTTATTTCAAAAGTCAATTATGGTTTGATGAAGCTTGCCATCATAGTGATAAAGACCAAAATAAATCTGTTCAGAGTGAACTGTCTTTTCAGCTAAAAGAGTCCTGTCTGATCATATTCAGTCTGTTTGAAAAAGACTACATGCATTTCTTAACCTTTGTAGGACATATCTGAAGCCCCGTTTTGGATTTTGTCCCAGTTTATCGTGTAATAATAACTTCTAAACCTCAGGGACCGCGAGGAAAAACAAGGCACTAGCACACTGTGAAAAGCTGCTGAGAAAGTATAGCTGGCAGTATTGTTGTAATGACAGATTTAGACCTTTACTGAAGCGCTCACTACAGTCTCATTTGGGGGAGGCTGTGAATTTTTGCAAAACTGTTATCTGTAGTGCAGCCATCTGACAGATTAAAATGTCTGTGTAGTCGTAGTATGCGTTATATTCTGTCTGCATTTAGTTCTGTTTCAGATAGTACATCTACAGAGAAAAGAATAGATTTAGATGGGTTTAAGTTTTTCAATTTTTCACTCTGGTAAATGGCGCTGAGCTCAAAAATGAATATTACAGTGTAATAAGTCATTTTTCATTTTCAAGATAGCAGCTGTCTTCATGTCACTGAAGATACAGCGACCAGGAACTTATATTTACTTGTTGAAGATAACACATAACACATGAAGATAACACAAGATAATAAGACGAAATGTCAAGATTTCTCGTATTGAGATTAAATATCTGACAGTTATTTATTTCTGTACATACATTTAATGTCATTCTTATTTTCAGAAAAGCCTTTGCTAATTCAAGGGAAGACCGAACATGTTTTGGGGTGTGCCACTGGATTCTGTATCAAAATCATTGAGTTTATCTTAAAAAAAAAAAAAAAAAGTGGCAGGAAATGGCAATTTGGGCTATCAAAGAGGTGTGAGCTCTGATTATTAGGATTTGAACATTGTGCAAACAGTGGTAAACACTTTTGTGGAATAAAAGAAATATGTTGTGATAAAGTAAACACAAAAATTACAGCACTCTTGTACTGCAGCGTTCACTATAGTCATTTTTGCCTATTTGCACAGGTTAATTAGGTGGAGCTGTGAATGCTGCTTCACAGCACCAATTCTGTACATGAACTCCTGCCTCTGCTTTTGTGAAATACAACTGCTTACGCCCACTCAGTGTAAACCCAAACATCCAAGCAACTCACTGCTCAAACACACAGCACATCATGTAGCATTCGCCATTTGTCACGACCTTTACTCTCCATGCACCATTCGGACAGATGGTAGGAAGGATGTGCTGATGTGATAAAACTGTTGTTTTCCTGGATCAAGAATCTCATGGGTTCACTGACAAGCTTTACATACACTAACTCCCAGATGAGTGTGAAAGTCAGTAGCTAACTGCTATACTAGCTAACTCCCAAACCAAAACCAGGTGCAGTCTTATCTAATGGACGGGTCTGGCTTTTTGCCCCAAATTTCACCAGGTACATGGCCCCTGATAATGATTTTACAGGGGGAGGAAAGAGAGGGAATAATGATATAAAAATATGTCAGTATCTTAGAATGTATTCCTCTATTGGTAGCCCTTAAAAAAACATTGCTATTGCTGGCTAGCAGACTAGCTTGGCTGCTAACCTAAGTGCTGTAAATTGGTGCAATTGGCCAATAACAATATAGCATTCTCTAAGGAGATACTGAAACGAACGTCCTGTTAGCTTTTTACTTTATCAGCTCACTGAGTCTGGCAGTCCTGAATGCATGCTAGGATATTTTCTGCCAACAGTGTTTTGGCTAGCAGGAGCTAGCACCTGCGACCCCAAACTGTCAAACTCTCTCCCCCTTTATCTGAAGAACCTCTGGACAGGAAGCACAGGCCAAGTTGATGCTATACTTTGCTACAATGCAAACAGAACAGTCCCTATAACATAATACTGGAAAATGCCTTAAACTCACTGGCACCATAGCAATTTTAAAATAATTTGAAACCACAAACCCAGTTCCAAGTCCTGCTGGAAGTATTACACAGTTCTTGAAACCGAGGGGAAACATGGTCACACTAGAGGCTGTATCTTTTATGGCTTTGTGCAGTTTGGCCATCACACTCCTTTGACTTCCAGTAAATATTGATACTGTTTTTTTACATTCCTGTCAATTCACAGCTTTTTTTGTTAATCCCTTAGCATCTTGCATGTTGTTGTCATCCTTTTCTCTTACAGTCCTCAGCCTGCAGCAGAGTGGCAGGAACAACGTGGGAGAGAGGTAGGCGGCGGCGGCGGCGGCAGCAATGGACGACATTTAGCGTTTTAAAGTTAAGCCTCCAGACATGATCCCACAGAGTCGCACACACATAGCCAGCTCTGTGAGCCACTGGCATCCTCAGTGTGCCCCGCCAGAAACACCTTGCTGACTGATTCTGCCTCGGGGCATTTTAATTATGCTCTCAGCTATCATAATACGTGTGTGTGTGTGTGTGTGTGTGTGTGCTAGGGGACTGGTGGTGCGTGGGGGGAGGGGGTGAGTTCAGAAATACAGTTGGATTTAAAATAGTCCCTGTTGTCTCCTATTGTCTCTCATGCTTTGATATTTCTAGTAGTGAGTAGTTAGTCATTAGCACGCCTCTCTAATTCTTCTCCTCTTTCTCCTTCATTTTCTTTCTCCAGATTAACAGTCAGAACCCGCCCTTCTTTCTTGCTCTCCTTCCATTACTGCTTTCCTTCTTTATCTACAGGTAGCATTTGTCTCTGTCACATTTTTCTGATTCATTTTACTTTACAGCGCTCTACCTGTTACATATTTTTTTCTCCCCCAATGCAATAATTAACCCTACACTCTCTCCTTACATCTGTATATTTTTTCCATCACCCAACCTCTTACCCCCTGTCCCTCAATCCTTCATCCTTCTTCTTTTTAAGTAGCATTTTCCTTTTCTCATAATAGCACAGCAGTGCGTTCTGCCTGCGGAGCGAGCCATGTAATTTATCAACACATGGGAAATTACCGCCTATTGTTGTTGGGGAATGAACAGGGGCGGCGGTGTAAAATAGGTTTAAGCACGTAAATGAATCATCAAGTCAAACCTTCTAAGTCTTTTTTTCCTCTGGATTTTCATTTCATTCTCTCTCTCTCTCTCTTTTTCTCTTCCAGCCCCTGCTGCTGTTGTTGTCTCTCCTTT